>UELX01001151.1:0-50145 GCA_900480035.1 Eupelmus urozonus
CTGGAAAGTCAGTGCGGATTTACATCGTGGCATCTGCCGACACAGTCCAGTTTATTATTTAAACTGCCTTGAAAAGGGACGTTTATTAACACGTTCGAAACGTCGGCAGAGAAAATAAAATTGGATAGTTCGCAGGTTTCATCTACTTATTTTCAAATCTACACCACACGTACAATAAATTCAGTCTAATTCAATTGAATTATTTTTATCGACAAATTTTCGGATTTGTATATATTATGTAGCTGTCTTAGCTACGTGTCACGCTTCTGACTTTCACTACCTATCTTTTAAGCTTGCTCGGCGCTTTCTAGAATTGCCCAAACAAATACCGCCACGCATTCTCTCATTATTCAAAATATTAATTCAAACTTCAAAATTCCCGTAAAATAATTTCCTTAAAAATAATCCTCACAAAAATAAATCATCCCCACAGCGAATATATCATTCCTCAATCAAAATTCACTTGACTCGCCTCCGAGCCCCGCTCATTATCATAACATCAAAAACGAGCGGCTCTCCGCGCGCAAAACTACAAATTGCAGGCATCACGCAACTACCCCTGCGGCCTGCAACAATTGGCGCGCGACTCGAAAAAGAATTTGGAAACGCGCCGGAGAAACGTCGCCGCCAGCGCATATCCGAAATTCATACATATATACAAACGTGTATATCGCGGCGATAGCTTCCCACGCGTGCGCTCGCGCCTTCAGGCTCCCGTGGAGACGTGTTTTATAATAGCCGCCGCGTCTCCTTTTTCTTTTCTCTCCTCGCGTCGCGCTAATTGAATGCGACGGAGGCACACGAGGCGATAATTAATTGCTCTGGAATAGCTGGCGTCTTTATATAAAATCACGCACTTCCGCGTCCGCTTGTTGTTTGCGCGCATTGGTGAAGGAAGAAATAAGAGTGAAGTGAGCTGTGCAAAGTGACGCGGCTCTGAGAATAAAAGAAGGAAAAAGTGGATTTTTGAAGAGGAGGAGAAGAGAAGAGCGAGGAGAGGAAGAATTAATTACAATCGATTTTGGTGGGGGTAGATGCATTTCATTTTTTTATTTCTTGCATGCAAGTGTTTATTGGAAAAAGTCGATGTTTATAGCTGACTAACGAGCCGAGCGTTGCTCAGATAATAGAGGTAAATAAAGACAAGGAAGCGACGAGGCTATTAAATCACGTGTTAGCTGACAGTAGCTTTTTGCATTTTTTACTTTTAGCAACGATGCAGTTTAGTTGTACGCTGTTGCTCGAACTGAAAACATTGAAGTGAAGCAAAACATTCGACCGTTTAATCAAAGTTTTCCAAGATGAAAGTTGCTTTTTTTGTGCTAGTGATCTTAGTTTTAATAGGCAAGTATACTTAAACGTACTTAAGCTCTGTAAATTTATGCTGAAGCAGAAACAATATATCTATTTTTTCTTTTCTTTTAATTATTCTTTATAATTTTGGATATTTTATTAGTCGTCTTTTTAAAATTATCACAGTTATCGAATAAGCAATACCTAAACTGACTGATGGTAATTTATCTATATAAATTTCCAAAATCATTCATGAAAAAACGACAATTATTATATAATTTTTCATTAAAAAAATACAAATAAAAAAAAAATAATAAAACAAAAAATTAATTGATTATTATTTTTTATAATTAAATTAAATATTATAGCATGTTTTGATGTAAAGTATCAATACCGATTGTCATAGAAAAATGTTGCTCTAAATTTTTTTATTAGCAAATGATTTATACCGTACTGATTGGACACACCAGTGTTCATATGAAAATCTTAATTACGTAAAAAACCTGTAAATACAGGCCAGATGGACGTGTCGAACGTCTACATCCCGTTAACGTCTAGTTATTAAAAAATATACCTTAGTTCATTTTATGTCCTATCTTCAATAAGAAAAAATTGTGAAATCTTATCCTCCTTTTAGTATAGTTTTTCTGCATCAACGTAGAAATGTACATATGTAATTGCAATTTATTGATTCATTTAATTATTTAAACATGGTTCTTTTTTTCGACAGCTAACATGACTTATGGTACGGAATCACCAATGGTAGGAAGTGATCCATGCACTTGGGGACCTTCTTATTGGTGCAAAAATTCAGAGTAAGAATTATTCATTAATATATTTATTTATAAAATAAAATTTCTTTTTAATTTGACTGTATTATTGCATTATGGCATTCTCATTCTAAACAATAATATTAATAATATTCATTTTAATATTAAGATTGTTTTAATAAATTTCAGAAATCAAAAGAAATGTGGTATGGCCCAATGGTGCAAGGAGAAAATGATGAATACGTAGTTGAAGTAACATTCAGTTTTTTTAAATACTTGTACCAGTTTCCAGAAATATAATACTCTCTATTCTGCATTAAATTTCTTTTTGAAAACTTTAATTTCTTATTTTACTCATATACCCAAAAACATTTCCAAAATCCATTCCAATTCGACGCCAGATCCTCTCATTAAATCAGTCTTCCATGCACCCACCAAACCATCAATCAAACCGGCCAATAACTTTTCACACAGATCAACCAACACCGTCAACTCTCACATCAATTTAAAACACCAACCATTTACTCACTTCCAAAAAACCTCCCGTCTCGTAACACACAGCCCTTTTACACGTGTCCCTTTCCGCGAGAAAATTCACGAGTGGACACCGCGTTCGATTGAGCCATTCGAATTGAATTATTAGATAGCGCGAGCCGCTTGTGCAAACGCTTGCTTGCCTGTCGTAAATTCACGGCGAAATGTCTATATCTCGCTTGGCGAAGGATTTATACGCGCGCGTATCGCGTTATTAAAAACAGGTGTATTTAAAAGGTGCGCGCGTATGTATTCGATAAGCGCGCCGACTGGACGAACAAACGCGATACGATTATTTAGTTTTGCAATTGGTGCGGCCGTAAATTTGAAAGTTTAGTTGTGTAGTGGCTTGCCAGTGCTTTCGTATGTCTGCACGCGCGGCTATACATAAATAAACGGGGCTTATTAGCGGAACGAAATGTTTATGCGCTATTGTATTGAGTGTCGATGTGTGTTTGCCAAAGGGTAGTGCGTAAGAAAGTGTATTAAAAGAAAAGAACGGATTTTAGAGGACGCGGTTCTGATGCTTCGGATTTCATCTAAAACTACTAGTTATATTGAGATGCTATTCAGTTTGTCGCTTGAACGAGCGTAAGGGGCGTATACGCATCTCATCTATGGAGACACACGCACGAGTGAGGCAGACAGGCTAAGTTAAGAGAGTAAATACGCGGGAGCCAATCACTCTGCTAGTGCACGCCTCTCGGTGTTGAAAGCAGAGGCGCTGATCCTATAGGCCTATGCAAAGCTCTGTGCAGAGCTGGCTCTCTTAGAAAATACTGAGATGGTGACGAAAAATACAGACAGCTGGAGGCCTCTTGCAGAGTGGTTTTTGAAAGAAAGGACTCGCTGTTTTCGTACTGATGAGACTTCGTTTTGACTTGAATAAAACAATGTTCTGTCGTTAAATGGAAGTGATAAATTTTTTAACAAAAAACTTTTAATTTTTTTACGTACAAAATTTAGATTATTTTAGTTGGTTTTTAATGTTACACGCAGTAAATAATATCGATAATAAAATTTGTTGTAGTATGAACAGTAATTAAATTATCAATGGTACAAATATTACAAAATTTTCTGCTGATCATTAAAGATGAACTGCAGTTCAATATTACTAAAAGTTCTTTTGGTGGTACCTTGATTAATTATCGTGCCCCATTTCATCATTCTTTGACAATCTACTGTCATATTTTGAGATAGAGATGCATAGTATCGGTACATATGCACCCACTTTAATTCATTTATTAATAACAATACGTTCAGGCATAACCTGTAGGGTAATAATTAACTTATATTGTCACCAGCGCAAAAACTTACGTTTATTAAATTTTCTTAAAAATTCCTCAAAGAACTAACACCGAATTCAATTCCGGAAAATCCCCTAAGTTGCACATACTGTTCTTTTACACATATCCCCTGCGAGGAAATTCACAGGGAGTCACACAATGACATACGCTCGATCGAGCTGTATTCGAACTGAATTATTAGATAACGAGATAGCGCGAGCTGCTTGTAGAAACGCGCGCAAACCAGCGCGTGCACATCGGATTATTGAAAACAAGTGTATTTAAAAGATATTCACCTCGAGTTGATAAACAAATTCTATAGCGCGCTGTCATTATTTAGTTTTCCAATTAGCGTGCAAGTAAATTTAAAGAATGTTATTTGTTTAGAGATTTGTTTTAGTTTCAATACCCGTGCGTGGCTTAATATAAATTAACGCGGTGGTTATTAATGAGACGAAGTGTTTACACGCTCAGTGCTATAAAAAGCAGCGTTTCTTACGGAATTTCTCAATTCCTTACACTCAAAGCTGCACGCGGTTCCGAGCGGACGTAGTCAAGCTTGACTTCACATGCTAAATCTGAATTTGATTTTCCGGAAAAGTAATTGATCGTATTTTTAATGAGGTGAGGACACGTGTACGGCTTCTTAAAAGTCAGCTCGAACACGCTGCATTTCGCAAGGCTCGCGCGCGCATGCAAATTGAGATATCGTTCGAAGAATTTTTCAACCCGGCTAAATTGAATCGTTACACCCGGCACATTTAACTGTCTGTTAAGCTTGTAGTTTGCGTTATTTTGCGCGCGCCTATTTATTTATTTACACGTGTCTGCCGCTTATATACTCAAGCTGGCGCGGAATTGAAAAAAAAAAAAAAATTAAAAACCCGAATGCTTTATTATTCCTCTCCTACACGCACTTATCGATACATCGATATATACCCACCTATATATATCCTGATGTAATCAAATCTAAAAGCTACGGTAGAGACATTAATATCGGCGTATTTTCTCCAACTTGGCGGCAGCGACAATAAATTACTGCGCGCGTTTAGCCGCAGCGCGAATAAGTTTTCAGTTAATACATCAAACTGTAATTAATTTTTAAGCCCCCCAGCAAGTTTTATCCAAACGCTAATTCCTACACGCTAAATTACCGCTCATTAAATTTATCTACATACACATCTTAGCCCAGAGCGATTCTCTCTCCGCGCTTAATACAACATATATGTATATATACAACGCCGAGCGCCTGCGATCCTCTTACCGTCTATGTGTATATGTAATGAATGGTCCCGGCTATTATAAAGCAGCGCAAAAGTTTGTAATATACGAACCTTCCTGCCGGCCTTGTTATTGTGCAGATTCATGAGGCTGCGCTCGTCGCCCTCGATTTCCCTCGCGTCCAGAAACCTACGCGCGAACCTAAATTTAATTAGCAATATTATATATATAATTCCTAAAATTAATTGCCGCGAGGCCTGAGCGCCTCGGCGGATCGTTAGATCTTTTGGCTGATATAGAGGGAAAATATAATGCTTGGAAATACCCTTACCTCATTCCGTACGTCACGTCGGCGCTGCAGCCGCCCCATTCCCAGCCGTTTGGCGCTACCTCCTTTCGCGTTCTGAAAATTCGAGGTATTTTTATATTTTAATTTTCAATTGCGACTTCTTTCGCTAGCTTTGGATTTTTAAAGTGTATACCGGGAAATAATTGATCTAGCGAGTTAATGCTCGAGCCGCTCGGAGATTTATATTATGCTGAGTTATATAAGTATATTCTTGAAATGAAATTTTGACTTTCTCGTTTTTGCGAGCGTATAACATCTGGAATTCCGCACGTCTTAATTACCAGAGATTCGCTTCTATAAAAACGTGAAACCAAATATTTTCTCAAGCTCGTATCAGCACGAATTAACCAATCTTTCTCGAGGAAAAACTTTAAGAATTCTTAATTATTAATCTAGCTTCGAGGAATCCGGCATAACGAGCGCCTCGGCAAAATCCAAAGAACAAGCCGTAACAAAAAAAAAACTTAAAACAACAAAGATAAGAAATCGCGCTTGATTTATTTCTGACTTTAATAAACCAACTCCATTGTGTTTCTAATAATAAACACAAGAGCTCGCGCGCTCGTAATAAAAGTGAAAAAAAAAGTATTATGCAAGTTTGAATCCTTACCTTACTGTGGGCTCGCAGCCGCAGGCTGTGATGTTTCCCCGGCTGCAGGCGGCCGTCACCGCGTACGTGACGCCTGCTGAACTTATCGCGTACGTGAAGGCCGCTTCTCTGCTTCCTGTTGTGCAAAAAAAGAACAAAAGATTTTTTTTTAAGTTTACCCGAATTTTGATTTGTGAAATAGAGTTTTATTTTGAGAATACTTTTAATTTAAATTGTGTAATAAGGCATGTTTAGGTTGGTTCAAATTTATGCAATTTATACGTAGGATCTTGTAAGCGGGGCTCGATGTTTCGATTTTATTAGTATTGTTACATGCTTTTTGATAGATATAATGTAATGAGATATTTTGTCAGTAATACGCAGGTAGCTCAAAAAATTACAGTTAATTTAGATTGTATTATGCTAATGAAATTATGTACGCATAAGTGTTTTGTTAAAGACATTTTTTGTCTAATCAAAGTCGCTTAAAATGTGTTATTTATGTGAATAATTATTAGTGTATTTATAAAAATAAAAATTAATTAAAAATTCGAAAAATCCAACTTTATCTCCATCCAACGCGTGGGTGACAGAAAGAACGAGTTCGCAATTATTCCCAACGAGCTAGAATAGAAAAAATCAGCTCCACATCCACGCGCGCCGCAATTAAATTTCACCCAAACATTTTTCCAGGCACGCTAATAATTCGAATCGCACAAAGGAGCACTAACTCTCCAAAGCAATTATCCCCCTTAAAAATGTCGAAACTTTCCTCTGCGCCCTTTCACACGTCCCGCGTCACACTTTCCCCCGCAACTCTAACCATTCTCTAATCCAGATTCTATCCGCTCCAACATCTCACTCACCCACCGAAAAATCCCTATACCCTCTCCCACGCATGGAACCACATACACAACATCCACACAAACCCAAAGCTCTCGCAGCTCAGACCGCCCACGCAGCTCGAGTTCGGCTCTATCCAAGGGGGTGCGCAGGTTGCGGTCTCAAGCGCGCGCACGGTAATGATGATGTCGGAGCGAGGCGAGATTGATTCGACCTGATGGCCGGCGATATAAGCGTCCTCTTCAATTTCGCCGCTCTCGCGCGCGCGCTGCCGGAGAAAATCATAGGCCCCGCGCTAATCGTCCTTAGCTCTCGCGCCGGGCGCCTGATTGCTTTCAATTTGACGCGGGTACACGTACACATCTCTCTCTCTCTCTCTCCGCGGGTGTGCTCTTTTTTTTTCTCGGGGGGATTAATGAAGCCGCTTTTTTTTTTAAGCGTCGCCCGCCGAGAGGTTATTTTAATACGAGGGGAAGAGCTTTTTGTTGCGAGAGTCGCGCTGTAGACTCTTTGCCAGGCGGGCTCGCTCGATCCCGAGCACCGACACTTTAAGCCTGTAACAGCTGTAATTTCAAGCTGCGGCCTCGCGATTACTTTTGTATATACATATACACTCAAAGTACGTGTATGTGTGTATAGGCAAACGGTGCAGCTCGCAGGGACGTTTAAACGCCGCGCGCGTTCCTCGACTATATATACAGCAGTGTACTCTCAGCGAGAAAGAGAGAGAGAGAGAGAGAGAGCCTAGGAAAAGAAAATTTCTCGAATGCCTGAGAAATGAGGCGCGATTAATCTCAAGGCCACCGCATGCGGAGGCCAAATCCTTTTACGCGGGAGCATCGCGTGTTTCAGCCGGCTCGCGGCGCGTTTTATCGCTTCTCTCCTCTATGTATACGTGTACGTATAGAGAAAAAGAGAGCGAGGGAAAGAGACGCGAGGTTAAGTGTGTGTGTGTACGTATGCATAGAGTAGAGGGTAAGATCGAAATCTTGCGAGCGACGCTGCGAGGATTTATAAGTATTTTTCCGGAGGTACGTGTGGCTGTGTCATAGCTAAGTGATATAGCGGTGCAATGATGGATGTCGCGCTGTCAGCGGCGCGCAGCTTCTTTGCGGGGAATGCGAGAGATGCTTTATCGAGCTTTATTTTATTATTTATGCAAAGGGGTCTATCTATTCTGTGATGGGGATTTTATAACGTCTATGGGAGAGAATGTATTCAGTGATTTTTGAAAAATGTCTTTCACGTTTATTTTTGTAAGAGGGACAAGATCGACGACTTTGAGTTACACTTGTGTAGTCGTAACGTACAACGTACGTTTTAATTGAAATAAGAAACTACATGCGGCTTTTTAAACATTGATATTTATTGAAACATTCTTTACAATATTCTTAAATAGGCTGCTTATAATAAAAACTTTATACTCATGTCTCAAAACAATCGTATACAAAAAAACATCTTCCCCGTCATCCAATTAATACGAATCCATTCAGTATATGGACAAAACATACACTCAGTGTAAGATATTAATATCTTGTCAACCAAATAAGAATTCAGTGGTGGAAACTAATTATTAAGAGTACATAGTTTTTCTTATATCTGATGACACTATTAGTTTTTTTTTTTCTTATTTACATTATTGCAAAACCTTTGCAGTATCCACCATACCCCTAGCAGAAATCACGTACATTAAAACGTAAATAGATTTGCCCATACAAGTCCATTAAGAAGCCTCTTCTCAACTAAACCATCACACACATATCATCCAAGGTGTGGGAGTGACGAGAAAGAAAGACAGCAGCGCAAAGATCAGCCTGACAGCCGCGTTACAGCATTACAACACAATACGAAACGGCAGCTCTAAGTCACCTCACGATTAGAAAGGAACAGCTATAGATCCCTTCAGTAGTCATGCACATCTCGCACCTCGCATTCTGCAATATAGAGCTCTCGCTCTCGTAATTGAGTCCCATTAGTAACGGCAAAAGCGAGGGCTAGATCGACACGCTCGGCGTGCATTAATCGCAAAGTCGAGCGCGAAAGGAGGATGAATTTATGCCCGGGCATTTACGTCAAAGGCCGGCAGCGCGCACATCTATTTAACGTCGCAGCGCGTGTCGCGAAATTTATCGTCTCGCCGCGAGCCGGCTACTTTAACGGCGCATAAATTCGTTTCGCCTGTAAATCCTGCAGCGCGAGTCTGTGCATGTCGGTATGAAAGAGCGCGCGACATTGAACTTTCCGCGACAGAGTCGCGTTATGGCGCAATAACTAGATCTGTTACGATGATTTTTTCTTGGTTATTGTTGGGATCACGCGCGAGAGTTGCGGGGATGCTGAGAAGGGATTGTAGGTTGAGATGAGATCTTGATAAGATCGGCACGAGTGGGATGTGATAATATTTTTTGAAAATTTGGATGATTACTTTTTGGGCTTCTTTCGGGGACTCTTTTGATGTTAAGTGAACAAAATGAATTCACGGATTCGCTTAAAATAAATGGTATCATGTTTTTCATTACTGATTGTGTTTAGCAATCGTATGCTGTTTTATGCGCCCAGCAAGCTGACTTTACGCTGGATTCATGTGCAATATCAATTTTAAAGCATAAACTTGCCGCAATATACAAAAAAATCTATGCATAAATGCACGCAGCTTCGTGCAGTTATGCATAAATATAGATCCAGCAAAATAAAAAGCACGAAAACCTCGCGTGAGAAAAATGTCAATCCTATAAATGTTTCTATGATTATGCAGATCATACAGCCTGGACACTTCATTGTACAAGGTGTTAAAGAATATCCTGAGTTAGGTCGTGATCGAGTCGAGGCGATCTATTTGCGCAATGTGCCTGGGAATTTCAAAACTTTTAAAATATTAAGGATGTATTTATATGGATTCAAATATAGTTTGGTGATTAGCCTGTATCGAGTGTCCTAGGACGACAAGAAAAATTTAGCAAGCATATGTCGAACTTATTTTATACAATAAATTAAAATACACGTATTGTACTCATAAAGTGAGCTTATTTACGACGCCGAGGTGGCGCGAACTTTTTTGACGCGGAGAAGATGTTGCAAAAAAAGAAGAAAAAAAACGATTGAGGGGGCACAGACTTGTCAGGACTCTGTAAATCAACGCTATCCCACACGTCTCCCTTCGTTTACTACACTGCGTGTAGGATATATCTCGTTATAAGCGAAAATACATTAATAATTGTAGACTCATTGTCCTGACGCGAATCTATAAGCATTCAAAAATAATTTTTACTGGATTATTCATTATTAAGAAATTGAAAAAATATCGACAGGCCAATTAGCTATCTATTCTATATTTGAATCTTGATACTGCGTATACAGCGATTCAAGAAATTGAATTTTTTTTATGAATATTCCTCAGCTTTTAAATTTACCGAGCCAAAAGGGCGCAAATTAATGCACCACATTCCAGTTCATTTATGAAAGTAAGTCATAAAAGTGCATGTCGGCTCTCATTCGTTCGAGCGACACATGTACTTTAATAACTAGCCTTCGTGAGTTAAAGGCTTCTACTATGTACATAGAACTGTGCTTGTCTCGCAAATTTAGATATTCAAGTATATAAGTACGTACAGAAAATTCGTGCATCTAGTAAGCAGATTTCTTTTGCTATGGTCAAATTCTTTCTGCCAAAAAAATCACGCAGCGACATTTACTAATATTTTTGTATACGCAATCTAAACTCAAAAGTGCAAAATCTAAAAATAAAGATTAAAACATTTTACTCTTTTAATCTTTATAAAAGTTTAAAATGTATAATTACAATAACACGACTGTAACAATATTATAGAAGTACATCACACAAATGCTATAATAATATTGCTAAAATATTGATAAAATTTTGCAATATTATTGTAGTAAGGTTATAGCAAAATGGTACTAATGTTTCAGCAGTATTTTACAGTTATTATATTGTAGCAATTTTGTAATAATATTGTAGCAATTTTAATACTTAAAAATTATTTCCGCATTAAAAATTACCTTAAGAATGAAAACCTACATTTTAAGCTTTTATAAAGACTAAAATGTGGGTTTTAAACTTTTTCCCTTAAGATTTCACACTTTTGAGTTTAGAGTATACAAAACAATTAAGGCTTCTACAAAATCGATCAACCGCACCAGAAATAACTTTTCTTAATTATAAAACAATGGCCGCTCGTAATCAAAATAAATCAAAAGCCGACAGGTTCGCGGAAAATCTAAACCTACCTACGTGCTCTCTCGCACATAAGCCTGGAATTATTATCCACAGCTCGCGGACCAATGGCTTCTCGCTCTACGGAACGGCCGCGCCAAGTTGTAGGTGTTAATTGAGAAACATGCACACACACATACACACACAAACCTAGCACTAAGCAGAGAGCAAAAAAGTGTTGGAAGCGGCGCTGAGAAACAGGAGGGGAGGCAAAAGAGCGAAGAGAAAGAGAAGAAGGCGCGCAGCTGCAGCGCGCGGCGACACTCGAGAGCCAAGTGCACGCATTGAGGGCCGCGAGGCGCGAAGAAAAAAGTCGGATATCCGGAGCTGAAGCAACAGCGCGCGTTTCTTTCTCCCTCTTTTTTTCCTCGCATTCAATCGGCCACTTTTGAAAGAGCCTCATTTTTTAAGCCGCGCTCGGAGAATTAGCATTGTGCGAGCCGCGCGCTGATTATATCGGCTCTCTCGCTCGAGACCATAAATTATATTTAACGATTCAATGAACGCTCGCTTTCTGGATTATTTTTCAATTTACTCAAGAGCGTGTGTGTGTGTGAAAGGCAGCCCTTGCTGTGTATATTATTTATAAAAATTAGGCGCACTCATTATCTTCAATCTATGTAAAAGTCCGTTTAAACGATGGCCATCAATAAAAACGTCGTTGCCCGAGAATCGCCCCGCGAGGCGAAAAAGAGACGAGAGCCGCATCGGTGTAAATTTCGGCCGTGGGGATAAACTTGTTCCCCTTAAGAAATAATCAATTAATTTATAATTGGCGTTAAACGCTCCTCGGAGAGAGCCGAGAAGGGCCAGCTCCTTTTTTCGATCTCGCCCCGCTCTCACCGCGCGGAGAGAGATAACCAAGCGGATAACTTTCCACGGGCCGCGAAATATCTAATGATTTATCGCTCTTGGGGAAGGCTGCTTGCGAAGCGAGGTAAAAAAAAAGGCTCGATCGATCGGCACGCGCGAGCGCGGGGATGATATCTCGATATCGCGAGTGATTTAATTTATGCGATATCGAAAAGCACTTTTTCGAGGCTCGATATGTGTGTGTGTATATCGATAGGCCATTAACGGGCCGCGCGAAATTTATTTATAGAGAGAGAGAGAGAGCTGTATGGCTGGCTGTATAGGTTTAAGGGGGAGCGCGTGGGCGATTATTTACGAGGAGCGAGGTTGGCGCTTGCTAAGTCGGACAATTAATTCGATTTCGACAGAGAGGCGCGCAAGAGAGAGAGAGAGATTATCTGTTCTTCTTCTTCGATCGACAGCTCTTCTTCCATTGCGCGTCTCTTTCTCTCACGTTCTTGGACTTTTTGTTTGTCGCGTCTGTGTATGAGCTAGATGCCTCGAGCGGCTGGGTTTTGGATAATGAGAAAATTGTGTATAAGAATTGCTCCGGCGGAATTCTATTGCGTTATTAGGTATAGAGGCGAGCGATACACAAGCTTTGAGTGTTGTTAGAGGCCGATTTTCGCTGGTTTTGTGTAGATGAGAGCGAACGTATACGAAGGTGGATGTTTAAGCCGTGGGGATCGCGTGAGAGCGCTTGATAAAATATTCGGCTCGCTCTTTTTTTTTTGTTTATGTGCAGTGGATGGTGAGCGCGAGAAACAACAGCTCCGGGCGTCAACGCTCGAGAACCTCATCCTCCTTTTTCTTTTTTATTAATCTTTATTATTTTTTTTCTCCGTTTTATTCTCCTGCGAGAGAGAGGGGGGCGTTTTGCTGTCAGCTGTGACAGTACTCGGTTTCTTAATAAATATTATTACTGTGTATTTCAAAAGGGAGTTATTAAAAAAATTGCTGGCTTATCTTTAATGGCTTTATTGTGTTTGGATGATCGAGGAGAATCGTTAAGTATTAAAAACCACTAAATTTTTAACCTACTCAAAATTATCAGCAACTTTAATCCGGAGCTTGATTAACAAATCACATCTCCCGAGTGACAACCTGCAATATTTAGCTCTGACTCCGAAATAACAAGACGTCCCAGGGAACAACATTTCAATTCGGCGCTCACCAATTACTCCAGTTTCGCATGCACACGAATCCCAACTGCGCGAGGGAAAAAATAAAAGTATACATCATCCAAGCAAGTCGAGCGTGCTTGAAGAGCAAGGGAGAGAATAAACATAATAAAGAGCCTTCAATCAAACTGCCCAGACGGCACGCGTCTCTCTCGAAAAAATACACAAAGATCTCTTTCTCTCCTGGAGACTTGTCCCGTAAGTGGTTTACCTTCTTCTCACCTCGCGCAGCTCTGATTGTCGCCTATATGTAAAATTACAGAGCAGCGTCGTCATGCGAATTACGCGCTATACTCGTAATTGAGCGGAAAGATGCAGTGTCTGACTTGCGGATTTTTAAAGGTCAAGCGTCCTTAAAGCGCAAGGCTGTGTAATGTTGAGCTTTAGATGTAATTTGGATGTCGAGAAAGAGAGCGAATATATCGGTCAGAGGAACTTGAGGCTCTAGAGATCGAGGATGCAATTTCATGGATTTTTAATGTGTATAGTTGATGTGCTGGGAGGCGTTAATTGGAAAGCAGCTGATTGGGTTTTGAGAGGATGGAGACCGGAATTGTTTGGGAGATTCTGGAGCGTCGATTTGAATTGCTTGCTGGATTTATAAATGTTGCTCGATCGATCAAAATTTTGAGGGACTTTGTACTATATACATACATGTATATTGTAACGGTTCGCGTTACAATTTTTCAAATTTATTTTTTTTTTATATCCATATAGAACGCAGAAATTTAACGCCTAATAAAAACCATAACAATGGATCGTTAACGCAAATATGGGCCCATAAAAATTTCATGCCGCGTCGCGCATTAATAAAATTCCTTTAAAACACATACGTTATTATTATTCATGCATATAATATACAAGCAAGCTCCATTACTCAATACCGCTCGAGCTATACATCGCAAAATTCAAGCCTCGCGCCGGGCATAATTCCCAACTTTAAAATCCCATAAAAATTCCCGGGCGCGCTCTCAAAAGCCAAAATCATCGGGCCGCTGGTAATAGGTACACGCGTCCAGCCTCCCGCTTCGAAAACTCGCAACTTTTTTCTCGCATCGGCCAAGCCTCGCGCAGCAAGAAAGATCCACTGCCACCTTCAGGCATCGCTCTCAAGGTAAATCTGATTGTAATATACGAGCTAATAACGAAAAAGGGGGAGCACAGAGAGAGAAGAGCTCCGCGCAAGGGGCGTTTAACGAAGCTTTCATTAGCGGCCGCTCGGAATGTCGTAAATTCGTATATACACGCGTGCGCGGGGCCTGCCCTCCAAAGACGCAAGTCTGAGAGGTAGAGCAGCTGGATGATAATCGCTCGCGCGCACAGAGGCTCTGTAACTATAAAACTGATCGCTCCGCGCGGCGTGTTTTTAATACCGTGTTACTGAAATAAAGTCAGAGTCGTTTTACGCGCGGCTCTTAGTTTTCATGGCTTGTTTTTCCCCCTAGAGGCTTATCATCCGCGCTGCACTTTTTTCTCCACCGCGTGAGAACAAATTGCAATCCCAGAGCCGCCGCTAGAAGTCGTTAGAATGAGCGGAAAGTGAAATCGTACGCAGAGCCGGATTTTTGCCCTCTTTTATTTTATTAGCCGCGGTGTAAGGCTCGGTGTACGTGCCGAGAATAAGCGAGCCTGTTGCAATTTATATTATATTTAGAAAGCAATATCCATAAAAGCGAATGATCGCTACTATTAGTAGCTCTAGGCTTACAATGCGCGCTAGACATTGTATAAGTGAAACTTTAAGCAAGCGATCCGCAGACGCTCTGGGGGCCCTATATATACAGATGCGTGCCCGGCTTGCGCAGCAATCGCTCGAGATATAATCGTTAAATCATTGCTTTAATTAACTGGCCCGCGGGTAATGAGGGCTATTACCAAATAATTACACAGGAAGTGCGAGGGAGAGCGCTTGCTGTCATATTAATAGTTAATTATACGCGATAGCGATTATCGATTTCAATCAATAAGGAAAAAGGCCGCATTAAAACGGCCATTCATCTCTCCCACTGCCCGGGCTCTCTTTTTAATTCGGCGAAACGCTCTAACGCCGAGCCATTAATCACTCGCGCTTCGCCTCGGCCGATTCCCATATATATATATATATGTATATATAATGTATCGGGATCGATTTCGGATCGAGATCGGTACGCGCACGAGTCTGTATATAGGTACATGCAAGTCGTGTGCGAGAGAAGCGCGTGTATGTACTTTCCCCTTGCGCACGCGAAAGGTGCACGGGACGATGTAAGAGTCCGGACGCTTTCGCAACTCAAGAATATACTTACACGCGCTTTTTGTTTATTTACTGGCAGTCGCGGCGGCTTGTGGATGTGTGCTTATGAAAGCTGGATAAAAAGGGGTGATATATTGTGTGGCTTGGCATTGCGTAATGATTTTTAATGTTTAATCAATTTATCTGAGAATGAATACTTGGATACATTCTTTCCTGATTATTTTTTAAGAAGCAAGAAAAAAAGCAAAAAACCCCCTTAATTCCTAAATCTCACAACTTCAATTAGAAGATCGAAAGCCACTTAACGAAGCTCACCCCTATCAATCAATCCCGCAAACCTGCATACTCCAAAAACCATGTCTCAGCATTGTCTCGACAGGCGCGAATATAAGCGATCCCCTCGCGAAAGCAAGACGCGAGAAACAACTCTCCGGAGCTCAAAGCGAGCCAGCGCTCAGTCGCTGCTTATATCTTGAAGCCTCGTGTTCCCGCGGTGCTCGCTGCACTCTCTTTCCATCTTGTTGCCCCCTCGTGTCCGACAAGATCTTTATTTCGCCGCCCGCGCGCGCCTGGATTTATCCTCACGGACAGCGCCGCGGGAGTCTTATTCGCACGTGTGCGATCGCACCCGCTCGCGCGTATTATAGTATAGTAGTCGCGAAATTTGAGCACTGCCGCGGATTATTGCTTCTTTCTTTCTTCTTTTGCGAGGAAGGTGAGGGATTTTTTTTTTTACGTCCAGCTGACGGATTCAATTCCGAGAGGAGGGCTCTGAGGATTAATTGAATCGCTGCGAGAGCTCGGTGTGGCTTGAGAGGAGCGACGACGACAGATTTAACGGTTCCTTTATTGGGTACGGTTGGGTGTCTTTTGATCGGGCGTTTGCTGTTTGCTTTGGATGAGGCTTTGATCTTTCTTGCGTATGCGTTGTTTTTAATGAGTTCGTTATAGCTTTATCAAATGCGTACTCAGATGTGTTTTTTTTCTAGTCATTCAAAATATATATTGACGACGAATTTCTTATGTATTGGATATGTTGCTATTGTAAAGATATGGAAAAATGTTGATGTAGATAATCAGAAACACATTAGCAATATTTCGGCAATATATGATCAAGATATTGTCAGTAGCTGCCAAAATAAAATTATGAAAAAAAATTTAATTAAAAAATATTCCGCAGAGGGGATTTGATCCTACGGACCTTCCCTTCTCATTCCACAGATTACTCGTGCTTTATCATCTAATTTTTATTTTTATTGCATTGTCAAATTAAATGTTGACTCTAACATGTATAATTCTGCAACATGATGCAGTATAAAAAATAATCATTATAACGAGTCCTTACGTACAATGCCAATCATTTTCTTCATTTTTCTGCGAATCCATTTAAAAAAAAACGCTATAATATCCTATATGACTTGAATCCTCTTCTTCGAAGGAAAAGCCTGCTCACGACGTAGAAAAGATGAATCTAGCCTGTGTAATGAGCCGCGACTTGCGCACGCCCGCGACTGACGTCACTATCCCGCAACACACACACACGCGCGCGTGCAAATATGTATACATCTAGGTATAGAGAACGACGAGCCTGTAAAACCTATACACCCGTGGTGCAACCATTATTGGAGCCTGATAATGGCAGAAGATAAGCGCCGACGTCTCCTCGGATCTCTTTCCTATTGCATGAAATATGTGTGCGCGCAAGCGGCTTTACAGAGCAGGAAGGGAGGGGGACGGGTGCAAATTAAATGTTGGCCGTGGGCTTGGAGGTTCATTGTTGCGAGCACAGACGCTGGCGCTGTGAAAATATGGGTAGCACCGGGACTGATTGCCGCATGATTAATGGACCGAGGTTCTCGCTTTGCTGTTTCTGTGATTATTGCGATATTGAATGTAGTGGTCAATATATAGTGTCTTTTTTTTTTTACTTTTTTAATGGTTCGCGTGTCAGACTGACTATCTTTATGCTTATTTTATGCGAGTAAAAGGGGCTATAGGTGTATATTGATAATGAAAGTTATTACTTCGTGAAGTCGTATTTTTAATTTTGCGCTTGAAATATTGTCGACTTGATTTTCAGTTTGGTCTGTGATAACGAACGTTTGCACATATAGAGGAAAATGGAAAATCGCTGGCACCGGAGCTTCGAGAAGAGGATAAGGTAATCATTTTCAGTTTTAAGCTCATCATTTCATCGCAGTTTTCCAAATCGCTCGCAGAAATCAGTGCATTGTAACAGAACAAAAGGTCATTAATAATAATTTTTTGCTATCTCCAAGCGATTCTATCATATCCGCTCCACCACTTTTTTCCTCTCCTACCCAGCGCGTATCCTTGAACATTTTTTTCAATCTCCCGCGTTCGTTTTTTTCCTCGCATTCGCGCACGAGTCCATTTTCACTCGTTACACGCGCGCGCGTCGAACCAGCTCAAGGATCATTGTTCGCTGAATAAAATCCGCACGCAACATAGTATACCCACCTTCGGGCCTCTACACCCCGCGGAGCCATCGCGCGCGAGCAACTAATTATCCGATAATAAAAAAAATCCTCCGACGCTCTCTCTCTCTCCTCACCCCATAAATCCTCCTTAATTGTCGGCCTATCGGCGCGCGCCTCGACACGGAAAAAGGCGCGCTTTAAAGTCTTAATTAGCTTCCCCGTCCCCGGCTCCCTACCAAACCCCATATACATATATACAATTTGTTCAGCAATGCGCGCACCGGCCGGTAATTACCGCTGCACTTTTCTCCTCGCCTTTCCCGCATCTACGCACGAGTATGCGCGTATATATCGAGAAAAATCCGAGCGCCCGGCCGATAAGAGCCCGGCGATTATTTTCTGTCAGAGTCCTTTTATTAAATTCATTAATGGGCGGATAGCGTTTTGTGGGAACGAGCGAGGACGAGCTCAGCCGATAAGCGTTTTTATATCGGCTTTTAATCCGGCGTTCGTTAACGCGCTGCACGCGCAGGGAGCCGATAAGTGCAGGAGGCTGGGCTCGAGTGACCGAGGCTGGAGATAAGTCAACCAGTTGCGTGCGTTGGATGTGTGTGTGTGTGTGTTTTTGCGGGACTGTGGTATAAGGCTAGCCGTTTTTGTCATTTAGCCGGGGGGACTGTATCGATTTGATTCTTATATGTACCGGGAACCTGGCGGGGTTTCGAGCCTGGAATTTATGACCTTTGTGAGGCATTGATACGGGGGAGATACGCTCCTTTAATAGCCGATCGAGCGGCTATTTTCGGGCCGTTAAGGCTTTTAAGTTATGCACTGTAATAATGTCACTTTCGGCCGATCGGCTCTGTATCTTTGTAAGTACATAAAATACTGTCGTACCTTGCTAGTGCGTTACTTTTTTTTTTAATTTCGGGATTGATCGTTAAAATTATAATTTTAATAAAAATAAAATAAAGTTACATTTTTTTTTCAATTTTTAACAAAATCATAGATATACATCTAAGATAACTATCGTACTCAGTAACGATGCACAATTGAGTTGTTAGTATATTTCACGGCTCGCCAAATAAAAGAGACAGCTCCCCGCAGATCTCCCGGCTAAGCGGTCAGCCTCGCGCTCTAAACCTGCTCTCCGGCATCCAGCAAGATAGAGTATCGTAACTCGGCGTCGATCTTTTTTTCTTCCCAAACGCGAATAATGCGCTTCGAGTGACGAAGCTCCGGATTGTATTACTTTTCTGCTCTCGGCATCGCACGTATATCCAGTCTCGTATGTAGCGGGACATTCTCGCCGCGAGCCTATATATACATATAAGAAACTCGAAGCCGAGCCGACGAGTGCGCCCGCAGGGCAGGACTTTTAAACGAGAGCGTATATACAGCTGTGCTCCTCGCCGCGATTAATTGCGCTCTAAGTACCGTAAATCAAGCTAAATGGGGATGCGAGCGCGCGCGAACAGAGTAGGAGAGGATAAGCTGATGGACAGGTTGGGATAATTATGTGTCTTGCTCTCTATGGCCGATGATGACTGGCTTGCGGATTTCGAGCTGGATGCTGGATATGCTCGGCTTGGTAATGCGATTAGGGTGAGGATAGGTTAGCGCTGCGCGCTGAAGATTTATTGGCGTGAGTGGAGGCTGCTTGAGGTATTTGGATTTTTGTTTGTTGATTTATGTGGTGGGTTTGTTTATTGATAGTGGGAATCGGTTAAAGTGTTTTCAGCTATTTTTTGAGATCTTTATTTTTGCGAAACGATGTAAAATTAAAATTTTTGACATTGTTTTAGCATATCGTCAGACTATGGCGAATTCGGTTATATCTGATAATGGTTTCTTCTTTTTGCTACAAATTGGACTAGGGAGAAGATCAAAGTCCTTTTTATCGACTTGAAATTTAAAAATTAACGATAAGACGTGGAACGATTTTTGCCTCACAACAATAACCGTTGCAAAATCAAATATACATATATCGTACGTTTAATTCTCCAGCGGGCGTAAAAGTCAAATCGCGCACGTGCTGGCGATTTTTCGATTCCCCGAGAAAAAGTGTTCCGAGAGGCAGCCGGTTAGCCGATTAACGATTAACCAATCGGCCATAATTAAGACACACTCGTCGCGCCACTTAGCATTCGTACAATCCGAAATCGGCCGAATTTGCATTAGCGATTCGGGGCTCGGGTCCTTAACGATCTGGGAGGTTGCCACGCGGATCGATCTCGCTACGGTGACTCACGCATTTATTTTATCTTTTTATCCTGTCGCCGCCGTCTCCTTCCTCCTTTTTAGTTTTTATTTCTCTATTCGCTTTCTTCGCCGAGGAGAAAATTAACGTTGTCTACTAAAAATTTTGCATCGCTGAATCAGCGGCCAAGCTCGCTTTTTCAGGAATGGCAATTTAGATAAGTCTGCTTGAGACGCTCGCTCCACTTTGGTATATCTTTCACGTGTTTTTTTTTCGTTAAAATTATTTTGAATTTAAATTTTTGTTGTGTAATAATTTCCTTTATTTAAATTAAACTTCTGTCTAGATAAGTAAAACATAATATTCTTAAAAAAATCGTCCGATTCCATAATTAAATAAAGCCATTCTTAGATCTTCTCACTATTACCTGAAAATATTTTAGTCCACTACAAAAGCCAGATTCTTCAGCGCGACTTCCATTCTCACCAAGTGATTCGTCACCCTTACAATCTATCCAGCACGGATACGTTATCCTTCGCTCCTCTCCATCTCTCTCGCTCCTTTATCACGCAGCTCTCCTTACCCCCTCTCTGAGCATAAGTAAGCGCGCACGCGTGTAACTCGATCTCGGCGATCGGCGATTCATCGCCCGTAACCCGCCTCGTATCGATGGCCGTTTTTCTTGCGGTCGGCTGCTACTGCTACGCACTTTGTTTTCTCTCTCTCTCTCTTTCTCTTTCTGCGGGCAGTGATATATTAATTTATTAACTAGTTTATTTATCCGCGCGAGGAGAAGAGCCCGAAGGGAGAGCTACCGAGCTAGCGAGACAAGTGCCATAACTCAGCGGTGCCGATTTGCGCGGCTGCGTCGCCTCTAGCGGTTTTCTTGAAAGACTCGCGCTGAGAATGAGAACGAAGAGATGTGTTCTTTCGGAATCGTTTGCCTTATATTTATGCCTTTCGTCGGAGTTGAGTTTTTTGCTTTTTAGTTATCCTGCTGTTTTGCTGAAGCTTTAATGTCTGTAGTTTTTCAGTTTGCGCTTTGTTGTTTTGCACTTTTTACGTTGGCTTGTGTTTTCGCTATTATGTCGCTTCGTGCAATCGGTAATTGGTATCTACATTTTTTTTTCAAATTATTGCTTCTTTTATTTACTGTATTCTGCTTTTTCTTGTATATTATTATATACAAAAGACTTGATTATTTGCCAATTAGCGATAAAATAAGAAAAAGGGTAAGCTGGTCCAAAATTATTTTTAAAAATTTTGAACTCGCATCTCCGATAAGCGCTCGCATCTGCCCATTAAATACGATTTCATATCTTCCAAATTAAAGTAACTTCCTGAAAGTCGTCATATCACATAATCAACCTAATTACACCACTCGTAGAAACTCAGGCACAAATATTGTGTCACCCGCTCCCCCTCATCATCATTTCATATTCCAAACAAGTTTAAAATCCCAAGCCTGTCTGCATATATCACGACAGACCGCGGCGCGCAATCGTATCGGCTTCAGTAATCATCATTCGCTATTAACGGACAAAGCAAAATCGAGCGCGAGCTTGCGATCGTAAATCCGAGAGTCCGACTCTCTCGTCGCGGGATCCAGTCTCGAGACGAGTCCGCTGTATATAGAGAGAAAGAGAGAGAAAACGGCCTATCGAACAAATTAGCGCCAAGATAAAGTCGACAGAGACAGATCGAGAGAGAGAGAGAGAGAGCAAGTCCGAGAGTCCGCGATACAATTGCGCTCGCACTTGCGCTGAATATTCATGGGGGACGACGAGGAGGCGAGGGATATTTCCAGGTATGAAATCCTAATTGCGACAAGGCATAAGCGGAGCTATGACACGCCGAGATAATACCTGCCCCTGCTGGGATGCTAAGAGCGAGGCTCGTTTATGCAGCCTGAGATACTGCCGTCTAATGAGAAAGTAGACGCGCCTTTTATTTCCTTTCAGCTGAGTACTTACTCGGCTGAGCTCTCGTGTGTTTTGCGCCTCGCGCAGGGATATATATGCAGTCCATATGCGCTAGTGGCTTTTTGCCCTATGGGCGCAGGAGATTCTAGCTGACTTTTGTTTTTGCCGATATCGCGCTGCCGGAGAGGATTTTAATTGGATTTCATTTGTGTATTTATTAGCCGGGCGAAAAGCTGCCTTTTGCGGCTTGGAAAAAAATTAGTTATAAGTAGAACGCGGAAAATATGTTTTGCTGCGGACGAGATTTTGTTGTTTTTTTGCGTATACAGTCGGACGAAGGAGTCGCTTTTTTGTTCTTGTGATTCTTAATTAATAGTTGGCGTTAAAACGAGTGAAGTATGTAATAAAATGAATTAAAAATAAATTACAGGCGTTAATCACTGAGCGGGCCTTATCTAAGCTTATAATATATAAATATAAATTAAATTACAATCTCTGTTATGCAAATAACAAAATGACTGAGCCCGTGCCTCATCTGCATAATTACAGAGTATTATTTTATTGTAACTTAATTTCAGGCTCTCTCCGGCTTATCGACAGCCCACGTCTTTTTACATCTGAAAATTTATGGTTATCAGAAAATATGCATTTTTACATTGATTCTGAAACGCTCATTTAAATGTTTAATGCGACATTCAGGCAAGCGTAAATCGCTTCAACCAATTTATAAACTCCTAAAAGAATCACCATAAAAGTTCTACAATTAAGAGATACATTCGCTCCGACAGAAAAACAGAAGCCATATATGCAAACATGTCGAACAGCTTGCGCAGGCCATCCTATAAAATTCACACTCACACACGGCAAAATACCAGGCTCGTTATCGTACAATCGATCGATCGACTCGGCATATTCCATAAAACGAGAAGCCAGCTGTGCATAAAAAACATCCCCCTCCCCCCCTGGCAACCGGTGTCAATTGCTCATTAAAGTGCAGTCCATACAGTCCGGCTACACGCGTGAGAACACGTCGGGACAAACAAGAAGACAGCTTCCATTACACGCGTGTCGCCGCGACACTGTGTCAGAGAAAGAGAGAAGGAGGGAAAGAACAAGCCGAGGATCTCTCTTTCTCTCTCGTAAACTCATCGTATATACTAAGGGCCCCCAGACGAGATTGAAGGCAGGTGGGTGTGTCGCCGAGAGCCGATCGCTCCTCGACCAGTTTGGATTTCACTGCCCCAGTCATTTGAGACGGATGCATATATGCGTGCGCGAATTCGCTCGGTTCTGTCTATGGCTGTTTGCATGTGTCGCGAGGATCCTTTTTAAGGGGTAAGCTCGACTTGGCGGGCCACCCATGTGTCTGCTCTAAGCTCGCTGAGGATATATCGTTTAAGCGCGGATGACACGGGTGAGTGCTTTCTTTTTTTTTTAACTTGACATAAATTTTCGGAGCGAATAGTATTTGTTAGAGTAAAATGACTAGAGGCAATGATGAAGACGTTCTAATTTTTAATAGCTGGACCCGACATGTACAAACGAATTTTAACTAAGCCATAAACGCAAAGTTAATCGAGATAAGCAAAACAAAATAAGTTTGTCTGAGCATTCTGTATATAAAAGATCCAAGGAGAGAGAGAGAGAGAGAGATTTTTGGCTCTCGTGGCATAAAATACGGTTCGATACGGTGCGTAAGATGATTTTTACCTCGTGCGACTTTTCGCCCGAGCGGAGCAAAGCAATTTTTAACGGTTACTCTTCAAGTTTTGTTTAGCGGGATCAAGCTTTAGTATACGTAATGCGCTCTTTATAATAAAACACAATTTTTTTATTCATCTTTCATAATTATCACACAAACAAAAAGATAAACTTGACAATGGCAATTTTGTACAAATTACGTATATTGTCTTATTTAAATTTAGAGTAACTATACTTTATGGCAATCTATTTTCTATACGACTTTCTTTACTATCGATTTCAAGTAAAAAGAATTAAATATTTATTGTTAATTAAGATTATTGGAATGAATATAATTAATGCTTCTTTGCAATATAACTACATTTGTAGAAATATCAATGTAATATAATTACTTATACAATATTGAAGCTATAAATGACGTAAAAAAATTCAAATATACTTGTTAATGTTAAATATGTCATGATGGCTATAAATAAAATGCTTGACAGAATCAATTAAAATGACGGTATAATTATCTTCTTGAAATTGTTTAAATAGGAGATTGTAGAATGAAGTGTTATAATTGATTATTTTAGTACATTTACGTCATTTAAATTCAATAATATAATTAACTATAATTAAATGTAATTGTCACTGTTTCAGTTATAGATGAGAATAGAAGTGTTTTTAAAGTATTACAATGTATTAGTAAGACTAATTTCGTATTATCATGTAAATTGGAGAAAATGTATTCAGTTGAAGGTTATATATAACTTGATAAGTCAATAAAAAGTTGCTTAATAAGAATTTTATCTTATCAATTTCTTTCTACATTAAAGATCTGTTCACTGAAAATTACGTATTTAACAGTAGTAACTACACATCAGTGCAGAAATTTTTGAAACAAGATGGTGACGCTTAGTAATTTTATTCTATTTGCTGTATTATCAGTTGTGCATGGTAAAAAAACATTTTAAATTTACAGTTTAATTCTGTTAATATAGTCTCTTGTTCATAAAATACAACACAAAAGAGAATCGCAAAATCATTAAGCCAAATTAATTTCCATCAATAAGAATACTCTTGCAAAATTTAAGATTTATTCACTAGCTACATTTTTTTTTTTTTTTGAGCTTTTAAGGACATACCTTACAATGCAAACTAAATCAACCTTAAATTTTACAAGAGCATACTTAAATATAAAAATTTGATGTTACCCACAATTTTTTGTTTGATTCACAATGTTGTATTAAATTTTATGAGCAACAAACTATGTTACAGGACAATTACTTTAACTTTGTGAAACTGCAAAATAACATTCAGTGATTACTACATTCAATACTTAAACTGCAGGTCAAATAATTACAAGGATAATTAATGGATTAGATGCAGAACCTGGAGAAATACCCTATCAAGTAATCTTTCTTTTGATTTAGAGTTTTGAGAAAATTATTGTGTATTATTATCTTAAATTTTGATAAAATTTAGGTATCATTACAATCTGCTTATAATGGAGGTCACTTTTGTGGAGCTTCGATCTTAAATGAAAATTACATTATTACAGCAGCACATTGTACAAAGGAGTAAGATTATTTAATATATTTCATTTTACAAATAAAAAATGATGTAAATTTTGTAAATACAATAATTTAAAATGTGTATTAATCTAGTATGGACAACAACATTACTTTATTTCCAAAAGACATTAGAGTAGCTGTAGGTGTTAGAAGAGATAAGCCTGCAGCTTTGCATAGAGTAATATCGATAATCAGACATGAAAATTATTCATTGATCGATTCAGCTATAAATGACATCGCGTTAATAAAGGTAAGAAATTTAAAAAATAAAATAAAATGTCAATAAAAACTAAATCTTAAGTAACAATTATCTTTATATAATGGATTGTAGGTGGAACCAGCGTTTCAATTTAACAAGACATTTTTTCCTGTGACCTTGCCAAAATCACATGCTCGAGTACCATACAAAATTGCAGTCGTATCGGGTTGGGGAAGCGAAACATACGTAAATAAGACACTATTAGACGTATTTAAATAATATTTAGTTTGATCATGAAATGAATACACCATTGTTTTCAGCCAAATATATCACAACCTTTAACACTGAAAAAAGTTCAAGTATCAGTTGTAAATCAAGAGTATTGCAGAAATGCTTACGCAACATTATCAAAGAATATTTATCCAGTACAGCTGTGTACTCATGATATGTCTGGTCCGCGGAGAGGTAGCTGTTCTGTAAGTATATTTGTGTATATGGTATTCAGAAACATGTCAGATTTGATTTTCTAATAGTTTATTCTAATACTTGTTTCTCAGGGTGATTCAGGTGGTCCTTTAATCAGTGGATACAATACTCTTATCGGAATAGTATCTTGGTCAAGCAAAGCTGATGGCATTTGTGCTAGTTCAAGATTTCCAAATGTGTATACCAGAGTGTCAGAATACATTGATTGGATTAAAGAACATGCTATATAATTAATAAAAACGTTTTGTCTTAGAAAAGTTTCTAATTAATTTATTTAGTCGTATAAATTACAATATATACATCTAGTTTAATCCAATTATTTTCAAAATAATTATAGAAAACATAATTTTACACTTATCACTTCGGCACTAAGAATTTCTAATATTACAAATATTATTAAAATAAAAAGTAGTTATTAGACGTTAAATAGTCGGTCAAATATTAATAATTTTCAAACGTTAATATGTAAATGGAAATCTTTACAGCGAAAAGTTGATTAGATTAAACTAGAAATGTTACGCTGTATAAAGATTAAATAATTTATGTGTGTTGACTTCACATTCAATTAGAAATCTATTGGCTGTCGATGCAGAAACAACTTCCATTAAATTTCTCTATTTATCACTAACAAGCACGTGCTCTCATTTAAAATTCCTTATATATATTTATATGTTTTTACATGTATATATATAAGAACAGATAATTCAGCGCAATTAATAAGGTCTTTCTAAAACTACAAAAATCAAACAGAACTAAAAAGCCAACTCCAGCGAAAAGAAAGGGCATCTCGATAATCATGGGTTTTAATTTGCAACTGCAAATATTCGCTCGCACGGCCAAGTGTCTAACTTAAAATCGCGCCTATCGTGCGTTAGTACATTTAATATACTTTAAGGCCGGCGCGGTGAAAATGTAAGACAGTTAGCCGCTGCGTGTCAAGCGGTCCGTTAATTTTGCTAATTAAGTTAGCGCCCTGTTCGCGTTTTGCTTATATCCCCCGTTAGCCATTTAATCTGAGGCGAGGGAGTCGTCTAGCCGGTTTCTTCTTTCTTTATACTGCTCTTTGCATTATTCATTGCTGTCTTTGTTTCGCCAGAAAGCTCGCCCTTAATTCTTTAAAATTGACTTGAAATTTATTATTATTGTCGCGCATAAAATATGTCAAGTTTATTCTAAATGGAAAGACATATCAGCTTAGCAAAAGAATAATGAACCTTTGAAAAAAAAAGTCTCGGATAAAAACTTGATTGAGCGCGCGTTTAAAAATTACGAGCCGTGCGCGCGTCAAAGTCATCATCCCACGTTGTAATATTTTATACTCAGGCGCGCGATATCTGTTGCAAGAGCTATAATTTTTATGCTCTTTCGCGGCCTCTCTGAGCCTTCGCGGGCTCCAAAACACGCTGGCTCGCGCGCGCGCGCTGGTATGAATTGTGATCGTGCTCGAGCTCGTGTACGTAAGCTCGCGCATACTGGAGTACTGCCATTCTTGCAATGCTTATTGTAAATTATTTCTTTTACATTTAAATCGCGAATATTGAATGAAAAAAATTGAATTTTTGGTTTTCAGCTTGTAAAAACGACAGCTTATATATATCTGAATTTATTTTTCCGAGGCACCTGATTACTCTCACAATAGTCAGCGTCAAGGATTAGTTTGGGTAACATTATATGAGCCCGGAGAAATTGACAGGGGACAACAGGTTGTTGCTATCTCGATTTCCGACAGCTCGAACTCAATCTAACCGCGTTAATCCGCGTCTAATCGTGAGAAATCATTGACTCCACATAATAACTCCGTATATAAAATCGTGACTTGAGCACCGGCAGTCGATATATATGCTTTGCTGCGACAAATAACAAGTATTTAGCGCGACGTTTACGCAATAGGATCACGTCGGATTTGGCTCGGATTATCTTGTTCTACTGTCGGCAAGCGCAACGAAATCTACCGTGAGCTATTATTCCAATTTTTTCAGCGTTTCTATCTTTGTTTGTTTTTTAGTTAAGACAGGTGCTTTCTGAATTGCAGGATATTCGGAATGAGTACATAGAGATTTAGCTGTTTTATAAAATGCTTATCAAAAAAGATGATTATTTGTTTTATCGCAATGAAAAGAATTTGACGACAATAATGTTTGTATGCAAGTTTAATACAAAAACAAATTAAGCTTCTAATCTTTTGTTGGTAAATTATATTGGACTATAAATTATCTTAATTTTTACGCTTACTTTAATAGTCGTACACCTGCACAGTGTTTATTTTCCATGTAATATAACTAGTTAAACAAGAGGAATTTAAAAAAGACTAAACATTGTAACCAACAGTAAAAGTATTACAAGTATTAATTTTTTCTAAATAATAAACATTGACTAGTAAATTAAATGAAAGGAAAAATTGTAATTTCAACTTACTACATTCAAGTGCTTGCAAACTCGATATCGTATCAATTTCAGCGTCGCAGGAAAAATTTAATTACTACACGATTGATATTAAACACTCCATAATTACTTATCTCCCCATTCCCACACAATCATTAATTAAACACAACCGGCTTCTCCATAACTATTCAATACATCAAAACACGCAGCCAGCAGCACTAAGACACCTCCTCTCGCATATACCCCAGCAAAAAATCCCTGACGAACGTCAAATTTGCGCGCGGTCTATTAACCCCGCCCACAGCTTCAATCAGCCTTACATTAATTCCCTCTACTTAATCACGCGAAATATTTCGAGCTCTAACGCGCCCGATGAAAATCGCGTGGGCGTCAAAAAAAAAAGCAAGAAAAAAAAAAGAGAGCGGAGCGCCGCCGCAAAGTGTCCACGCGGCGCATTGTCGCTCGTTAAGCCGCGCGTGGGAGTCGACAAGCGGCAATACGTTTCTGCGACTGCCTCCTTTTTCCAGGCTTTGCTTATATACCTGTTGCCGAATCCGCGATGCTGCGCGCCGATAAGACAGCCGCGCGGCTGTTAGAGGAATGTAAAACAATCGCGGAGGATAACTTCTGTGCGGAGAGGCGCGAGCTGCTGAATCGAGGAGTTTTTATCTGGCCGTGCCGTTTGTTTTTATCCGCTCGTCCGCTGGATAGAAGCAAAGACGTGTTATTTGAGAGTCGCGGCGGATGGGACGCTTATAGGCGACGGGCCTGTCTTTTTTCGCGCTATCGCGGAATTTAAGGCGCTGGCTAATCCATAAATTTGTAAAATGCGTAATGCAAGCCGGCTGGGACGTAAATAATATTGTATCCAGCCGTAAATAAGCTTAGCTTTCATAAATATTAATATATCGAGTCATTATATCGGCGGCAGAGAGATGGCACGTCTGTTTATTACGCCGTGGATGCAAATGTTTCGAAAATAAAGCCTAACGCTCGCGAAAGGATGCTATAATCCAAAGTTGAATAATAATCAGGCTCGATTGATTCCCGACTTGTCAAGATTTTACACACGCACACGCAGAAAAGTGATGTTTCACAGCTTATCATTTCGTTACCAAAGAGACAAAAAATATTTTCAGAAAAAGTCTGAAAACAACGTAGGTAATAACTCACATATATCCAGCTTTTCACTCTCTAGCGCCTCGTTAATCATTTATCGATCGGCCAATCGATCAAAATCACGCTCTCTTACTGCAGCCAGCGATCGGGATATGCATAAAGGTTAAGGGATATATATAAGAAGCTTACCGACTACGACGACGTGTCCGAAAATCTGGTTGTCGACGACGTGCGAGCAGTTCCAGCGATGATGTCGGAACTGGTGCCGGCACTCCTTGAGCCCGAGCTCGGCCCCCTCGCCGACGGCCGGCATCGCGTGAGGCGCCTTCCTGCAGAGCTCGCGCTGCTGCTTGCCCAGGCCCGGGATCCTGGCGCAGACCGCCGCGCCGACCACCGCTGCGCCGACCACCCTGTAACAATTCAATTTTTTTTTTTCCTTATTATACTTGTTTCTTGTGATGTGGGTGAGTTTGCATTGATTTATTCAAATTTTGAGTTTCAGTTTGGGAAAGTAGTATTTTAGAAAGGAGAGGTAGAAACGAGAAATAAGATTAGAGTGACATGTAACTTCGTATAAGATTGCTCGCAAAGTGCAGGAGCTTTCGTCGGCAATAGTAGACTGGTCAGCACTCGACTCATTCACAGGGGCATTATAAACTACATAAGGTACGTATATGTATACGTATAACAGCCTTAGGTCACATCTTACATCTCATGCTCACAGCTCTCTCACTACTAAGTAGCACTATATAATCCCACTCTCGACTCCGACGTGCAAGCGACGCATTTCAATTTGTTCTCGAGAGCTTTAGCCGCAAGCTTTCACGCTCGGCTTTGAGTCACGTCGCGCGCATGCATAACAGACACAGTCGTCAGATAGAATCGCGCGCGGCCTGCACCGAAAAAAAAGCGCGAAAAGAACGCCGCTCTGTACGCTCCAACGAGAGATAAGTAAAAAAGGGAACCCAGACGAAATTTCCGAGAAGTAGGATGAAATTGCGACGATTAGGCGCGGGCCAGCTAGTCGGAACGCCGCGTGAGAATGTATATTAAACGTAGCACGTGTGTGGGAACGCTCGAAATTAAAAGCCGAAAATCTTGAGGCCCTAATCTCGCTGCGCAGGCAGCTCGATCGCGCGAGACGACATAAATCAGGGGCCGCGATTTTTTCGCGCTCGTGTAGGGCCTTTATTATACACGTGTATATACGCGCGTGCGAGCGCAAGAGCAGTTTTCGCGAGTATAATGCCAGAGCCCGGCGGACGGGGATGGTTCGCCGGAGGCGAGAGGCGAGCGGCAATTATCGGCTGTAAATTTCGCTAAACAAAGCGGATAACCCATTTTTAGCGGCGCGGATGGATTTGGCCCTCTGGGCAACTTGAAAAATATGCCTGCATATATGTATATGCATGGTGAGTGAGTCTGTGTGTGTGTATAGGTATTTTGTCTGTTATACGGGATTTTTACGTTCGCGACGGGATAGATCCTTTCGTAATTGATTTATTTTACGAGATACTGGTCAGACGAGGAGGTTCTAATAATTCGAAATTTTTATTTAAGCTCGCGCATAGCTGTCATTATGGAACGCACAGGAAGGAACACGCAAATAATAAAGCTGTGATCGTCATAATCGACGTTTCCCAGTGAGAGAATGTATACGTGTAACAGAAAAATTAGAATTTGCCTTACGGTGCTTCTTATAACACGGCGCTCAGGTTGATTTCTCTTTTATTGGTGGTAGTCGGGCGATTTGGGATAATTTATATTGGTTTCTTGATGCGACCGGAGCTTGTAATTAAGATGCGAGCTGGTTGCGTCAAAAAACTCGAAAATCTTCCGTATAATTACAATTTCGTGGAGTACTTAACAGTGGTTTTATGGGGTCGTAATAATGTGCGTCATAATATGTAAACAGTTATAGGAATAATATTATTATATTATTATATGGGTTTAATAAATAAAAAGTACTTGTGGGGTACAAAAAGAATCGCAAGTATGTTTAATTAGGATAAACTAGTAATTTTTATAAACAAATAAAAATAATCGCTACTGATAAATTATTATAAATCATACAAAAATTATAACGATTCAATAAATTATGCAAAACATATACCCCGCTTTAGATTGAAATATTACATCGAAAAATATGACGTAAAAGCCAGCGCGTATACATTACTCAAAGAGCGGCAAAACTTCCCAGCACCGATCATACTATTTCCCTTCTCCTTCTCCCCCCAAAAAAAAGGAAAACCAAAAAAATGAAAAAAAAAGGTACCACATAGGCACGCGCGCGTATACCCACATCCATAATTTGACGCAGACTTAGAAAGCCGGCGCTAATGCAGCTGCGCTAGCGGCAGCCTTTATTAATTATCATACGCGCACCGTAAACACGCGATTTTATCATTCGGAATTCTCGGCTGACTTGTTTCTGCCTTTTCCCGCGCGACTCGTAACTAATGGACTGGTAAACGATCGCGCGGACATCGATTTTCTAGCTTTCCGGAAGTGAAAGAGATGCTGCCGCCTGACTTTATACTACATAATGCACTTAGAATGCGTATTTAGAGATAGATTTTTGGCATTCTAGAGTACTTAGGGAACAAGGAACGTGTATGAGCTCCTGCTGTTGTATATAATGTTGCCAGCTGCTGTTACATGTAATATATAAATTGGTATTAGTGGTACATAATTAATATTAAAATATGTGGCTATATAAATAAGATCGTGTCCGAGTTCGACAGTCGATTTCTGAGATTTTGTTTTATTGGCAGTGCGATGGTTATCTTTTTGTAATCAGTCGTATTTGCTGTGTAATCAGGTATGGTAGTTATTATGGTAATTCGATGTTGTAATCAATCCACGTAATGATGTCGCCTGTAATGCTATCGTGTTCATCTGCATCAAATTAATCAATTTATAGGATCGAGAAATTATATTTTTTAATAACTGATTAACCAGTCTAAGAAGAACAAGACTTAAAATCATAATTACAAAACTTGAAAAGGTGGAAAACAAATTTCCTGAAATTCAAAACGAATAAAAGATAGTGCAGAAATTTTCCAACAAAAGTGCCCAAATTACGAAACAAAATAATTGATTACAGATCGAAGAAACCGTTCCTCTCACGGCACTCAAGATACACCCGTCCGATAAAGTAGTCACATCAATTAACGCACTCCGAATTCTCGCGTGAACTCTACAATTTATACTTTCCGAGCCGAGAACGGCATCCTTTCTCAGCCCTAAAACGCATCCCCACAAAAACTCGACGGCTTCCAATGCAATTAAGCGCTGACAAAAGAAAAAAGTGAAAAAGAGAAAATCATCTCCGCCTCCGGCATTGCATAATCCAGCTCGCCTCAATCGCTACCGTTAAAGCTCCGTGTTTACAGCCGATGCATGGATCCTTATCTCTATACCCGCTCCTCTCTTCTGCGACCCTTTATATATATGTACATACGAGTTAATACAAGGCTCGCATATAGATATACGTCGATCTCGTATAACAGTCCTCATTATCCGTGAATTCGCTTTTTAATACTCGGGCATTATCGGTAAGAAGCCAGAAGACGAGGAGAGATTGTCATGAGAGTGCACTTTCTGCGCTCTACTTTTTTTCGTCAGCGCGAAAAATCGCGTTTTGAGAATAAATATATAACTACGTTTATGATCGGTGTTTATTAGCTGGACGCTAAGTGCTTTTTTATAGCGCTGATAAGGAAACGAGCGGAGCGACGAGTGCCGATTTTAAATAATACGGCCTGTTATTATTGCGCTTTATGGATATCGTTGTTGGAATGATTTTTTTCATCGTAAATGGGAGGATTTAAAAGTAATGCCGCGCGTTTGGTGCAGATTGATTCAACGAAGAGGCTCTGAATTGCTTGTAAAGAATATGTGCAGGGCTATATTTTCAAAAGCTTTTTAAGAAATTTAGGTAAGATGTTCACGTGGAAACATAATATATTTATTCATTATAAAATAAGTACGGGGTGATGCATCATTTTTGAAGAATATAAATTCTGCTTCGATATCGCTTAATTATTTATAAAAAAAAGAATCTTAGAAAAAATATATCCGCCAAAAATATCAGCTGCAAGTATACTATTCTTATGCTACATTTTGCCAGTTAATAAATAAATAACGAAAAATTCCGATCGAATAAGCGAAATCTTACAACGGCTTTTTTCGAGACGGCCGCACTTTGACAAGTGTAGAACTGTCCCGAGGTGCGTCCGACATCGTCCGAGCCGATATATAACTTGGGAGGTCCGTTCTGCGTGTCTCGTGTTATCCCCGTCTCGGATCTTCAAGGCAGAGGAAGCGAAAAAAAAGTTGAGACGGATAGACGATTTTTAGCTTGTAACGAATTGGAAACGCTCGAGCGTACTGCATTTCGGACAGTCTGCAGTGTATGTAGAAGTTGTAGACGCTCTACCGGAGATTTTAGTCTTCCGAGAAGTGTTTTTCGTTTGTTGGGAATTGCAAAATCGAACAAAATAAATGTGCGTCTATTAATCAATTTATTATTTACATTAGCAGGCTGTTTTATATTTTTAAATTTCAACGTTGCGAAGTTATTACACACTTAATAAAAAAATGACTTTATAAACGATTGTTTATCTTTTTTAATGCCAGTGAATAATTCATATTTAATAATCATGTTAAATAAAATTATTTACTTCGTTATAATACGCTAATAATGAAGAAGGTACACCGTAAGAAGTTGAACGAAGTAACTGCGGAGGAGAGATGAAAATAAGATTTTATTTCATTATTCAACTATTAAAATCGAGTTTTAAGAAGGAGCTTCAAAATCTTGATGATCATTCGTGGAAGCGTAAAAGTTTAAAAATTTCATAATAACGCAATATCGCGTAAAATTTAAATACACGTTCGACGTTCATAAAGCGAAGAAAAGTCATACGCTTTTAAAAAATGCACTTTACACGTACATTGTCGCATAAATATTTATCATTTGAAAAAGCAAAATAATTGAATTGCAGGTAAATTAAAGATTTAATCGTAGATTGCAGAAAGTCCAGAAAGGCGTTTCACCTTGAAGCTATTTTCTTGCACGATCGTTAAAACCGAAATCTCATATTGATTCGACGAAAAGAGAATCAAGTTTCTCAGTTCTAGGAAATTGCAGCAAAGTTTTCCTGAAGAAGTTCCTTAGTCATTGCAGATCGATTAAATGCCGCCTATCGGTAATTCGCTAATTTAATCGTATAGCCACAGCTCGCACGGGGCATATTAAAAGTTGAACGTTCGGCAGATCCGGAGCGAGCTCGGGCGCACACCGGCACATGGACCGGTACACCCACGGTCTCTTATATATATAGATGGCGAATGGCTAAAGTTCGCGCTTGCTAAGCGTTATCTTTGTCGCGCTCGTCTACACACTTGTTTCTCGTTATGCGAGTATCCTAAACTAGCCTTGCGCCATAACGTATATATGCTTATTATCCGGTTAATTATTCCGATTAATTCGATCGCTGCTCTATGCAGCTTGTTACTACCCGGCCGAGAGGTTATACCGCTACTAGAAAATCTCATTCCGTGCCGTATATACTTGGATAATTGTATAAATATTTAATTGCGATCTGTAAGAAAATTTTTACCGCTTATTTTTACATACTATAATATTTGTTCAAGCTGCGCACAGAATACAACAAAGGTCCTTTTAGGTTAGGAGATTTTTCTTCAATTTACAAGCGTAATAGCCGCAAGCCAGAACGAGAAACAATAACTGATAAGGAAGGGCAAAAAGAAGAAGCAGCAGCAGAAACCCGCATTCACGTACCTGTTGCCCTAATAATACTCCCAGCGATAAATCTTAGCCTCTTATTCTCCAGCGTCCTCTGTCCCTCGGAAAAAGGTCCTGCACTCTCTGCTCTCATACCGTAGCGGTGCGATATCTCCGCGGATAAGCAGACGAAAAAGAGAAACCCGAGAGCGCAGTGGCGCCCCCCGAGTAGCAGAAGAAAACGGTACTATATAGCTGCTCGCATATACGGCGGCAGTTCTCCAGCGCAATATTACATGCAAGTCGCGAGTTTGCATTGCATATTATAAGCGCGATACGCGCGGATAAGGATTAAGGGTCTCGTTTGTGCGCCAACCTATAAGCAAGGGGGCTTAGCCCCCGACTCTTTACGTCAGTATGCTAGGACGCGTTATTTAATGCCGCGTTTCTCTGCGATTTTTTTTTTTTGTTCGAAGCCTGCAAGGATTTGTCCACGGCATTTATTCCGAATACCCGACTCAATAAATTGCCGGGACCTATTGAATGTAAACAATGTACTTGTTTTTCAATGTTCTTTATTTATTCAGGAATTCCGCTCATTGTACAACTTGATTTTAATATTTGCCCTTTGATAAAATCGCGGGCTTCGACAGGCATTGTTAACATAAGCCTTATCATACGCAAAGATAAAACGAAGCCAGAACGTCAAAGCAGGCTGGTATACCGCAATAAACATACCCTCGGCCGGCTTTTCAAACGGTATATATACACACGTCGAAGGTAACACTGGTGAGGCAAGGATATAGCCCGAGCATGGCGGCCGATTTTTCGGGAAGTGGCTTTAAAGATAAGCCGCCGACGGGGGCTAATTAAAAGGACCCGTCGGCGGCCGCGAGCGCGCCGGATAAGATCGGCGCGCGCACCTTGACGTGAGAACCTATTCGGGCGCACGCGCAGGTGAGAGATTTAACGCCGCTGCTACTCGTGTCGCTTCGGCCCCTCCTTGGGTTATCGGCCGGCTCTCGGCCTTTCTTTTTACGAGTGGCTTTCGATTCTTGACAGGCGGAGCAGAGTATAGGGCTATGCTCGAGAGTATGGAGATCGACGGATGTGGATTAGGAAGATTCTTTCTTTCCGCATTTCTCCGTGACGTAGGACGAGTTTTTCGGGCTGGAGGGAACCTCGTTTTTTTTTTGGCTCACCGTGAGTTGGGAAAGATTTGAACGAGTGGGAGGTGCCCTGCTGGAAAGGCTTTCAGAGAGTACATTAGGATTTAGTCTTTTTTCTCGGGTAGATAATTGGTATTTTATATAAAAATTAATGAAATAACCGTTATTCCTGAATACAACTTAAAAGTAATAAAACTAATTACTTTTATTTAAAACTAAATTTGCAAACTTATAGATTCCATGCTTTTCAGGCAATTTATTTAAGCAGTAAAATTTGTAAACTACGAAACTGAACCTAAACTAATATTTTTTTTCAAAGACGCATGAACGTCTAATAAAAATATAAAAATACTTGCATAATGAAGACCAAAGAAGCCACCCATTAATAAAACTGCTAAACGCAAACAGCGCACCATCAATATTCCCACAAGCCCAGCAGCCTTACAAGAACCCCCTCGCTCCCATCCTCCAAAGAAAAATTCATTATCATCATATCGAGACAAAGTCCCGTTCTCCAGGCGCGTCCCCATCGACGCCCGATAATCGCGACTTCATCCCAAAAAAAAAGTCGCGAAAAATTGGCCAATCGATTTTGATCGTCTCAGCCAATTACGCGGGAATGCGTCGCGGGATTCGCGGCTATCTGCCGTCACCGAATTAAACGAGCAGCAGCCGCGTCCTGAGCGGACCGAGTGACAAGTGCTTATCCTGCCAGCGTCGCAGAAGAGAGAAAGAGAGATATGATAGCCGGCGCGCGGCTTGTCGTTTTCGTCTCGTCGTTTATCCTTTCGCCATCTCCAGGAGTGCGTGCAGCTTGAAAACAGAAGTGTCGAGAGGCAGTTCGCTGTTGTGGCGTTGCCGGGATGGGAGAAATGTGATGGACGCTGGAGGAATAATGCTTTTTTTCGACGTTTAAATATAGCGTGTAGCTTTGATTTTGCCCTCGATTTTTCGAGGAATAATCTAAAGCAGCGAAGCACGTGAAAGCCGAAAAAGCGAATAATAAAAAGGCAAAATATAAAAAAACGAAAAAGCAGCGAATAAGGCCTATCATAATTCAGCTCTATTATATCATCGAGCTAAAATTGCGGCCATACATCGCCGACTACGGTCCCGCGAAGCGCAAAGCGAACATTCCCACGCGAGCGGGCGCGAAAAATCCAGACAACTCTGCTGCCGCGGGGCCATCTCGAGCGCGCGAGCCCTGGAACAACAAGAGCAGCACGCGCTCGGAATATTACGGATCGAGCGCCGAGTGAAATGTTAACACAGAAATTATGCTAATCTGCGCGCCCGTACGCGCCATTAATCATACCGGCTCTCCGCTTGCGCGCGAGCGGGCTTTTTCGGGGCCTCCCCGTACGTTCCTGGAATACAGGCCTGTCCGTCGTAATAATAATAACGTGCGACGTGCGCGCGTTTTCGCGGTCCCGGAGCCTCTATATGTCTCTTTTTCGCTAATTTTCGCCTGTATTCGAGAGGCGCGCGAGAGCAAGAGAGCTTTACGAGCCGGAGATGTATGTAAATTATAATGTTATGGAAATTTGAAATTTTGCCGGGGTACCTACGGGTAGTTCTTTTTGGGTGGGCACGGATCAGCGGTAATCAGCGAGAAATTTTTCAAACGAGGATTGGCAGAAAATGAGATAAAAAGCGCTCTGGGCGCTGGAATTATCGGGAGTGGGTACACACACGTATGCACACACGCACATAACAACGTGATGAGCGTGCCAAGGAGGTAACTACATTCTTGTTTTAATCGATAGTTTTATGGTACATTTTGGACATTTTTACATCGTGAATTTTATTAAATTACTATACATTTATGTGCGAATTGATTAAAAATATTTGTTTACTTTTAGGCGAGCTGACGAAATTACTAGACATTTTCAAGAATGAGCATCTGTCGAGCATAGATGTAATATCTAAATTTTTATCCAAGTGTTTTGCCATTAAAGTAACCGTAAAATGATCATAACTATAATTTGACAATTAGTATTAAGCTTTATTCCCGGCGTACATATCTGAAATTTATTCACAAATTTGTTCAATCATCATAAAACGTTAAACCCTAAAAATCATAATATAAAGATTGCAAATTCATTACGGCCTCGCGCTCGCGCGCGCGCAGAATTACAGCACAACATCATTCCATTTGTTCTCACTATTCAACAAGATTAGCCTGTCCAATATCCACTTTCGTGGTAAGCACTTTTATTTTCATTACTCCTCTTAGCGAAATTGAAGACGTGCTGGAAATTCCTCAGCCGTATCCTTCCCCATCAAAACTCATATCGCTTTTTACACATAGCCACGTATATGTACATTTCGCATTAAACTTTATTCCGCCTCCTCGAGTCGTGAATTTTCGTGAACATCCTTTTTATTTCCACTCCTCACCTCGAACTCTCATTTTCGTTTCTTCGCTCGCTACCACGCGCGCGTAAATAACCGGCTTAACGATTTTCCAAATAAATTTTTACGGCGCCCCCGCCGATTTTTATGCACCTAATCGCGTCAGAGCGCGACAACCGATTCCATTATATACCAAGTTTCAAAAACGGTATAGATAAGCCGTGGACATTATTCCAGTCCTCATTAACCGCGCGTAAACGAGCCCGCGCTGCCGGACTAAAAATTCAAATTTCGGCGCGGGCAGCGGCGATTACCGCCTCCTATATCTTATCCTATAATTTGGTTGTTGCGGACGGCCGAATTCCCCCTGTCGAGAAGCTGTGCAATAATCGCGCATAACTTAGCATCAGCATAAGAAGGTTAATCGCGGAAATATAAACGCGAGGAGCGTAGGAACGCGCGGCTTGCTGAAATATTGTAATTTTCGAGGATTAGCGCGCGGATTCGCCCGTCAGATTCGTCGCTCGTAAATATTCCGCCGATGCGCGGAGTATACGAACCGGATTATTTAGATGTGCTTGAAATAATGGAGAATCGGCGAGTGCTGCTGCAGGTCTTTTGTAAATATTATCGGACGTTAATGGCGTCTTTTTATTCTGAAAGAATCGTGTTATGACGTTCTTGTGTAACTTTTGTTAATCATCGTTCGGACATTGTTGAAAATTTGAAAATAATATTTCTGCCGGTTACGTAAAGTGTTGATCTGCGACTTAAAACACGCTCGCGCAAGTTTCGAAATTTTAATCGTCAAAAAAGCCGAAAAAAAATCGATCCCAAACGGAACACAAGAGAGAGACTATCCGTACAACGTCGATATCGGACCACCCAGACACAAAAAAATCTCGCGCCACCCCGAAATTATCATACCGATCAGCGCGCTCTCAAAAAAGAAAACAAAAAGCAGAAAAAAACTGTCCCATAAATCGCGACGCTCTCGTTTCTATAATATCCCCTCTAGAAGCGCATCAGCCTGGCGCGATGCGCACAACAATCGCGCCTCGATAAGCGCCGTGCCGCAATATAACTTCCCCTGGTAAAAAAAAAGAATACCCCAACGCGCGTGAGAGCACGTGTATATGTATACATAAAGCACGGGGCGCCGATCTGACTTAGGGTCTCGATCGATCGATCGATCCCCGACGCCGTCTGTTTATAATGCACACCTAGCGATAACATGGAATTATAGGAAGGATACACGTGAGGAGCGAGATGATACCGCACGTGGGAGAGCGCTGGTTTATACTGTGGGCGTGTTTTTCGCCAGTTGCGCGCGGGCTATATACAGGCTCGATTCAATTTACAATGTGGCCTTTGTCTTGGAATTATCGCACGCGTGTCTGCATGTGTGTGTGAGTATGATCGAACGTGCCTAGGAAGTATTATGCTAATGGAGGATATAGGCGCCTGTGTTTAGCGAGGGAGGCGATGGTTGGGAAAAAGTCGTGGTACCTATGGCTAACGATCGATGGGGCGTTAGCGCGCTTTTCATCTTGCCAGCGCGTGATTGCGAGCTTTACTATGGACTTGTGTTATTATGGACTTTTATCGAGGCGCGCGGGGATTTACAGACTTTTCGCGCGCCGTTATTGCGTATTATGCGAATTCGAACGGTAACTCCGATTTCTTTTCTTTTTATTTTTTAGTGTTAAGGTGTTATTATAATTTCATAGTTATTGTCTGTCCCTGTAATTACTGCGATACACTTCAATTAAGTTAAGACAGTCACTTAACACGCATTAACAAAGTCATGAAAAATTAGCCGGCTGATCTGTTATAATTCAGCAGCGTCCAAGTCCACTAACTAAACAAAATCAACTCCAACAACAGAAATAATGGTTTCAAAACGCCACATGTCACCAGAACGCATATAAATAGTTCTCCAAGAGGTCGATATTTTTCAACGCTATATTGTATTCAAGAAACGCCTCTAGCTCTCTCAACCTGCCCAATTTGTATCTAGTAGCCGATAGATCGATCCTGCGTCCTTCCAACCGGCCTCCAATCAATAACGACAATCTGAGTTCTCTCTCACACCCTCTCTGGCTCTCTCTGACTCTCTCAAAACGCATATCGGCAGAGGGTCTCAGTTCGCCTTACTCGGGCGCGCGCAGAAACGCGATAAATCGTCTTGCTTCGAGAGATTTCGATAGGGGGTATTATACGTGCGCGTACGCGCGCTCTCGGAGATCATCGATCTCTCTCTCTTTTTAGGACTCGTTTTGCGCTGCTTGCAGAAATAAGGGCCAAAGAGTGCGTATCTGTGGAAGAGGAGGGGGATGTCGATAAGCTGATTTATTTTTATGGCTCGCAAAGAATGGCGTTTTGTGGGAATTTTTTAGAGAATTTTCGGAGCTTTTATCGCTGTCTCGCTGGTTGAGCCAATCGAGCCTGCCTTGCTCTATATGGAGGGTGGTTAGTTGTGAGCAGCTGATTGTTGCCTTTATCAAAAGAGATTCTTGCTCTGAAATGCGTGCGTTTTAATCTATATATAATCGCGGGGTTACCGAGCGTTACGCCATCATTGACGCCTAAAAACCCCGTCATAAATTCAATAACCAACAAACGTTCCCATGCGATATAGTACATAAATAAATACAAGTCTTAAAAAACCAAGACGCGCAAAAAGCCCTCACAGCCAAAATTAACCATCGACCCTCCCTCACTTTTACCAAACGCTCTCCGTATTCCCACACTTATACAAACAGGCGTAACAGCACTGGCTCTCGTGCTTGCAAGCGTGAAAGTGAAAGACGAAAAAAAAAGAGAGACTTGCCAGCAGCTCTCGGTGCATCTCGGATATTATTCCCCCTGATGGTTTCTCAGGCGCGAGCGGCTGCGTGCGTGATATACAAGCCGTGCATCACAGCCGGGCGCTCGTCCATTCCGAGGGCCGACAGATTGAATATTGGCGCGGAAAGCTGCCGCCGTTCAAGATAGCGATATTTATTAAGATTGGACTCGGGACGATTGCCCGGCTGTTCTGGGCACGCTGGGTTGTAGTTGGTTTCGAAGGAGGAATGTACTGCCCGCTTTCTATGTGTCTGAGGATGGGTATGCTGCGGATTGTTGAAGGGCTAAGCAAAAGTATGCGTACAATTGTGAAAAAGGAAATTTTTGTTAGAAAGCTCTGTGTTAATATATTAAAATCGGTGCATGCAAAAAGGGCCCAAAGTTCTTTTTTCGGTAACATTGAGATAAGATCAGATTTACGTATAGAAAATGATGCTGCATTATAATCTGAATATAGCAAACAGCGAAAAATCTGACTACTAATTACATCTGTGGTAAATTTCAAGACAATCCACTTAGCGTAACAGAAGTAATTCATCTTTTTTCATTTTTTCAAAATTTATTCAAACGAACTTTGGGCCTCTTTTGCATGTACCGATTCATATAGGTATTTCGGTTAAAACGTCACATGTCGGCTGAAATTGCACATCTTCCTTATTCGTCAAATTTAATACCTAGTGACCATTGCCTTTTTTGTAATCTCAGAAACATCTTGGCAGACAGAAATCTCATATCAACAAAAAAATTATTAATGCCGAAAAAATGTATAATCTTTTCTGACAATTACATTACAAAACAAAAGAAAAAATAAAAAAAAAATGTTTTCTTCATTTCATCTACCGATCCCCGTCCACAAACCGTACGAAACGCACATTCCCATTCGGTCTCGAAAGCAAACGCGCAGTTAAAGCCAAGGTGCAGACGTAATACAGGTAAGACTCTGGGCGTGGGAGGCGCAGAGAGCCAGCTCGCCGCGGCAAATCACACAGGTGTTGCGCGGGGGGGCATCCGAACGGTAGCTCAGCGCCGCGGCACTTGAAAGAGACTCCGCACGTCTTTGCAACATCCTCTCCCTGATCCTTTCAATTTGCATGTCTGCGCGCTTGGCTTTACGCCTATGCTCTTCATCACTTTATACGTATATATACATATAAGACCATGCTGTATTCTTTGTCTTTAAGTGGATGAAAGCTGTATATTACGGCGATTTATCGTTAATTAATTTCGCTTTGATTTCGCCAGCTTGCGGCTCGCATTGTGAGCGTGCTTCCTCTAGACACTTTCTTTTCGAGCTTTTACGGCTCTTGCGAAACTGGATACTCTGGCTTTATAGTCGCCGGTTTACTTCTTATATGGCTTTTTTTATCGCGTCTTTGCTTAATGACGAACTAGATTTATGATCGGCCGGCCGTATTTATTGGAATTATAAAGGCTTCTTGTAGAAATTACTCAATTCGAGCCTTTTTTGAAAGCAAAGCCCGACGAGCCTCGTAAATGAGAATCGTTACACGCTTCTTTCGGGTAATGACTCACGCGGACGATTTTTTTTAGTGCAGCGGCAGGGAGACACGGAATCTAAAAGTTTCACCGGAACGATAAAAATAAAAAACCTTCATTCGACTATTAAAAAAAAAAAGAAAGAAAAAATAAACGTACACCTCATGTATAATTCAATAACCTCAATCCCCTCGGCATAAATCCATCCAGCAACCAGTAACGCACACAAATACACCCGCGTTTCCTCCAAACCGATCAACCCTTCCCCGCCGCTTCGAGTAAAAAAGTCCCGAGAGAAGAGCCTGAAAGAATGGGCAAAGTAAGCCAAAAAGTCGTCCCCGAGATTCACACGGCACTCCGGCAAAGCCGTAAATCCTCGGCGAAGAGGGACTACTCTCTCGGCGCGCACCAAATACCCATTTTAAAAGAGCTCGCTCTCGACATGCGTATATACACGGGGGAACTCGTATTACGTTACCCTGCACTCGTGACACGCCGCGGAGCTGCATTACAGGAGAGGAGGAGGCTAGCTCGCGCGCAGACATAAATTCGCCGCGGTGGTGGTCCGCTCGTGTGTCGAGCTATGCCTTATATATGTGTGTGTGTATGTTGAGAGTCGAAAGAGATCTGGCTTGTTTATAAATACAGAGGGATGCGAGCGTAAATCGTCGAGTGCGCGAGGTTCGTTTGGCGTATATACGCGGGAAAGTCGATCAAACGGGCGCACGGCTACTTCGTTTAGGGGGCTTTTCAGCTGCTTTTGTTGCGCGCGATGTTTTGCATGCAAGTGCGCAGTCCGCGCGCTGAGGGTACGTATGTATGTGGGTAAGGTAGAAGATATAGAGTTGCTGGTTTGATTTATTTTACTGAGTTCGGACAATGGAATGCTTGGGGCTTTTGATTTGCTTAAAGTTGTATATGTAAGTTCGAGTCCTTTCTTAGGAGGCGTTTTCTGATTATTTTGATTAATATCTTCCTTGATGAAGTGATTCGCTCGCGGCATCCTGGATGAATCAATTTCCACGAAAACGTTCCGGCTCTCTGTTGGATAGCCCTTACTAATTAACCGCAACCTCGCGCCACCTGGACAGCGCCATAAAATGCGGTTTCCGCAACAACGGCACTAAAACACCAAAAATTTCATTACGTCAACCTCACTAAATCAGCATTCCTACATTCAAAATCAGGCATCGCTTAGCCGGAGTCCACTATTACTAATCAACCAGCGCGTAAAATCGCGCCAAACAACAAAACGATCGCACGTCCCATCTACACAGAATTATCCATATACTCGCGTCCCCGCGCACACGCGCGAGAGAGTTTTTCGTTATTACTATCCTTATGCCTGCGCGCGGAGGCTGACCGCGGCGAGGAGGCGAGCTCCTTTAGAAATGACTCATATACGAGCGCGCCCCCCTCGAGAGAGAGCCTCGATAGAGATCAGCTCGTTAAACTCTCTCTCTGAATTTTGCGCTGGCGTTTCTTCCCTCTCTCCCATACTCGCTTTCTTAGCTGTTCCTTCGCCTTTTTTTTCATCCCGCTCGCTCTCGTATACACTGTCCGTGCTTTTCTCGTTTTGTTGCGCAATCCCGCGCGCGGCCTTAACCCTTTAAACGCGCGCTTATATAGGCTTGACGTAACGTATCATTTTTTTCGGGACGAAAATAAAACTTGCAAGTTCCAGAATATGTCCGACTAGATAATTTACGAATAAAAAAATAATAGCAGCCGAAAGAAGCCGTAAAAGAGTGGAAGCTGTCGTAAGCTCCGGAGCGCCAAGGAGTCACGCGCCTGACATATTTCGGACGTGCGATCGAGCGAGATAGGCGCGAGCGGCTTTTAAATCTATGAATGCATCGCGAGCTCTTCTTCTTCTTTCTCTCCCTCGCTCCAGGGATGTGCATTATGATGACTGAGAATGTAGTTTAATGTGGGAACTTTAATTGTGCGATTCAACGGCTTGACTCTCTTGCTACATCGGTATTATTTTGTATAAACGTTTGTGGCTTTATCTACGCTGGTAATCTAGCTGGCTATTGTTATGTCATGCGACCAATCGTTCTTCATTAATCTTTTTCAAAATTTTTTCAGAAAAATTGGATTTTAGTATGAATAATAGTTTTTCCGAGTGTGCCTATATCACCGACTTGTTTTCGGATGGATAACATGCGCCGAGTGTTTTCGGCCTACGGATATTCAAAACGCGTTGACGTGGCCGATTTCGTTTTCACGATGAGGATTTTATCCGGCGTTATCCGCGCAGATCCGATAGCTCGATCGCTACAAGCTCCTACCTTTTCAAAAATCCAACTCTCAAGCTACAGCTCGGAAATCGTGTATTTTCTTGAAAAACAGGGCACAATGCAAAGCTGATTTACTATCTCTTTCCTCGGAAATTCCTCGCGACTAAAATAACATAATAGAAACGCTGCCGATTGAAAAATCCCGATTTCCGTAGCCGTATCCGCGGCGCGACGGCGGCCCGATACATAAATCGGCCGGATTGCGTCGGCCGATCGGAAAAAGAAAATTTCGCCTCTCTTTTTCGAAACTAGTTCTTAATGCTCGCGCGGCGAGCGGCTTTTTTCAGACGGGCCCCCGATAGCGCGCGATATGTAATAATGTATAGGCGCTCACGGTGATATATCGATCGCTCTTTTTTAGAAAGTCAAAACTAATCCCTCGCAAGCGGACGAGTCGGATTCACGAAGCCGTCTACCTACTTCTCTCTGCTGCTACCACCGTAGCCGTTGAAGGAACATTGTGTACGTATATATACTTGAAACTCGCGGTAGCAGCTCGGTTGGAAGAGAGCAAAGGGAGAGTGCAGCGATAATTTGCAGATAGAGGAAAAAAGGAGAGTTTCTCTCTTGCAGCATCTTCTTTGATTTTTGTATCAAATATATGCTAGATCTCTTGCGGACTGTGGGGATGTGATTTCATTGAGAAGCGCTCCCATACTAATAACAGGGATGAGTGTCTTCTATAATAGCTCGTCGAGGACTGAACTAATGCATAATGCAAGAAATTTCAAAAGAAAGCCCTTAAGCTTATCCCCTCAATTCTCCATTGCGAAATTTGAGTTATCTCCATGAGAACGGTCATAAAGCATCGCGGCGACGTTACAATGTATTCGTCGTCTGTTTGGCGTCCACAACAGCAGCCCGAGCTCCGAAGAAAGGATCGCCAACGACGAAATCAAGAAAAATGTCCAACTTTCGGGACACGAATCTTTCGATATATATCTCTTTGGCCACCTGCACAACAAGCGCTGAGTTATTGTTTTCATACCCCCGCGCGCGCTCCGACACGCAGAGGCTTTTAAAGAAGCTGCAGAGAGAGAGAGAGAGAGAGCAGTAGCCTCCCCCGATTCGCCTATCTTCAACATCTGATCCCACGGCGCGCAGGTATACAGCTATAGTCTAGGTGGCGAAAACCTCCCGGGCTGGCGCCTCAAGAATTATTGGCCGCCGGCCGGCGTCTACACTCCTCTGGCAGTCGAGTGGCTGCAGCTCTGTCAGGTGCCGGGGCCCTTGGGATGAACGGCTAATTATATACTTTGGCCCAATATCTCCGAGAAGAGAAAAGTGCGCGCGCTCGATCCGAGAAAGCTAATAGCATACTGACAGGGCCTTTCTTCTCTGCGGGCTCGCTCGGGCTCTCTTTTCTATACGGGTGTGACTGCTGGACTATACGGCCTTTTCTTCGAGGCCTACGAGGGAGAGAAAAAGGTGATTTATAAGTGGCCGGCTCATAACTCGTCATCGCCGGATTTCGACAGCTATTCTTCCTTTTTTCACGCGCGCTATAGGCCGCTTTCTGGCCTTTATTAAATTAAAGACCTGTGCTTGACTTTGCACGCAGAGATTTTTCCCTCTGGCTTCTTTTGTTTTCTACTTTAGTTTTTCATTGTTTAAAGATGATGAATCGCTGACATGCTTTCGTAATTGTTGAAACTATTATGTCAGGAGTATAATAATAATAGATCTATGCCAATAAAATGACTTTCTATGTATAACTTTTTATACAATATTTACGCATAGAAGTCTACGTGTATATTTAGCGTTTAGAAATAAATTATTTATAAACGCGATAAAAGAAGGAGATGAAAATGCAAACAAGCAAATAAGTAGACGTATACACATAAATGATAAAGAGGCCATAACAAGCGTAATACTAGCGCCGTTACCGCGGCATTGCGAAACTCTCGGTCCGATAATAATCGCTTGTCACTTTTCACGACGACAAATTAAAGCTAATTAAATTTAGAGCCCCGCTAACGGGCCGCTCTCGATATAGCTCTCCCAGTGCCCGCGAGCGCGATAATTATATTAAAATGGAAAATTATGGTGATTACAGGCCTGCGAGAGCGCGTAACTGTGCGCGTTTTATTTAGCGGCCGGTACGCCGATAATAATTGCTGTAAATGCCTTTCTCATACCGCGAGATATTGTCGCGCTGAATAAATTTGAATCCACTTTATATCTCCCCGTGGCGCACAATATGAAGCCATTATATTTATACCCGAGAGGAAGACGTTTTATTTGCCTTTTCGAATTCCGACGAAATTACATCGGTCTCTCTATGTGTGTGCGTGTGTGTAAAGTGTCAAGGCGAAAGTTTGTTATACTTTGAAATTTCACTCGCCGAGATTGAGCTAGGTAAGCGCGTTATACTTGGCATTCCAAAGCTGAACGCTCGGGCGATAAATTAAGTTTTATTATATGACACTTTGGCGCCATTAACATAATAAAAGCAGAAAAACCTTGGACAGAAAAGCCTTTAATCGGGAAAGTTTACGGCATTCCTCGAGAATGTGTATACGCGTTCAATGAACAAATTAGCTGAGTTAAGCCTCTACCAATTAAGCAATGAAGTAGCAAAACGGGTCAACTGACTTTTCTCTCGCTCGGCTATCTTGCGCGAAAAAACGATAGATCATTAACGAACTTGACTAATCGCCCTGTAATTATCAAATTCACTTAAATGCGCCTGCGCTCGGGCTCTATTTAATTTCTTATAAAACTTATCTTGCTGTTATCACTCTCTTTCAGAAATCTACTTATATACTCCCTCTCATATTCCGATAATCTCACGCTCAAAACTTTGATTTAAAAATTTCTTCCTCCCATCAAAAGAGCAATCCACCTGCCTCGAACAAATTGTCACTCAGCAATATTTCCTAACTCTCCCATCTATAACCGAATCTCTCCGACCGAAAAGATTTTTCCTCTCCAAACAATAAATCCAGATTTATGTCCCCAGGTATATGCCGGCCCACAGTCTCAATCACACACACGAGTTTCAGCCATCTCCACACCGCCAAGGCTCTCGTCTTTCTCCCAGCTCTCGATAGATTCGTCAAGCCTCGCCGCTTGTCTTTAATAGACGGCATAAATTCAAAAAGCCAAAGGAGCAGCAGCAGACCGACACGTCGTCGGAATAACGCCGCGCTACTTCTAAGATCCCCCGAAACCCGAGAGCCATACGCAGTCCATCCATATTCTCTCTGCTCGAGCGCGTCTCGAATTACCTCGCGCGCGCCTTTTTACGAGCATTCGCGCGCTCTTCGGCCCTACCGAGCTACAGGTACGATCGGCCCCCCCTTAATGAAGACAGCCTGGGACACAGCGGCGGAGATATGCTTTTATGGATTTTAAATTGCCGAGCGGAAGAAATTTTTCGATGAGCGTTAATTGTGATGTAGTGACTTTTTTATTCGACGACGCGAGCTCTCTCTTTTGATAGTGGACGCTAGTTTTTTTTTGTTGTTTTTAACGCTTGCGCGATTGTTTATTGGTTATGCGATGGTTTATGATGCTTAATGTCGCTGATGATTTATGGTAATGATCAATGTGTGCTTAGGGTTAATAAAATTTTATAGTTTTTGGCTTTCCTTCTTTTTGTTTTCGAGGGGAGTATGAAGCTCCTTGATTGTGCAGCGCTGCTTCTAAAGAATACATTAAAGGTGAAAAATGCAAATTTCACGGACAATGTAGAAGCTGGTGTGTGTAGCGAGAGCTATGAATATTTAAGAATGTTGAGATTTTTCGAAAACTACCGGGATTTATTTGAATGTGGAATCGCGCTTGGCTAAAATCAATTTAATAGTATGCAAATACGCCGGAATGGCTAATGAGGATTTTCAAGCCGCTTACAAAAGTGTACCGCTCGTATATTGTCACATCAAACTGACGTTCATCTTGACAAAGCTTTCTTGCTCAAAAGAAATTGCAACAATGTCGCCTGCATTATTCATGAGCAATTCATCGATTGATTCTGGGCCAAAAATCCGTAGCGCTCCAATCGTGGGAACCTTTCAACCCTTTTCCATTGACATTATTTTCAAGCTGCCACGTATATACTTAAAATAATTACGAAAGTAAGAAAGCTCACTCGAATATCAGTTAGTTTGTTAAAATTTAACGAGCAACTTTCCCCGTCGATAAATCTCGGATGAAATTTCAAAAAATCGGCAAGCCTCGCTCTGCCCGAAAAAAGTGGAAGCCTCTCGAGAATGAAGAATCTCAGTGGTCCCTCGGCAAGCCTCCACATACGTGAATCCGCAAGCAAGGCAATAAATATCAGCGCAAAGCCCTCAGCCAAGCCAATCCGAACTGACTGTCCATCTCGTTCCGGCGTCCCTTCCGAATGCGATCTTTTGTCTCTCGCCTCGTCGCGCAGAAAGCGGAGAAAAAAACATATCTGCCGTCCTCGAAAATAGCGAGGAAAAAGCAGAGCCGTAAAGACTCTCGAGGCCTGCGAGAGAGTCCGGCTTGAAAAAAAGCCCCAGTGGCATTTTTCGTCCGCACGCTTTCTCTCTCTCTTTTTCTCTCTCTCTCTCTCGTCAGGCGCGCGTCAAACTGGTTGAACTGGCGAGCGAGCGCGGGCCCCGCGTGTGGAATCCGCGAAGGATATTTTAATGGCGCTTTGTTGGGAGAATGGGTAGCGGAGCCTAGGTCCTTTTTTTCAAAAGTACGCGAGATTCCCAGCCCCTTTCTGCATTCTGCTGCTGCTAAGAAAGACTGGCCCGGTTATTTTAATTGGATTTTCGCCGAATCTCGCCTCCTCCGCTCCTTCTTGGCCCTCCCGCGGCCGCGCGCAAGCGCGCGAGATTATACACGTGCTCAACCC
>UELX01001152.1:0-50136 GCA_900480035.1 Eupelmus urozonus
AGCTTATTTTTTATAGTTTTACTTTCTTTGTTGGCACTTAAGATATGACTTATGCAAACAGAGTTATTAAAATTTTGCGTCATTAAAATGTTAAAACACACTGATATATCTATTCTAAATTATAAATTATTATTTCAACTTCAAATTTAATATGAAAATTGGAAATTTAATTCGAAGAATATTAAAAATATATGTGTCAAGCTAGTCCATTTTAAAAGTTTGTAATCTAAGCTTAGAAAAAAGTATAATCAAAAAGAAAATTTTTTACGCTCTAGAAAGTATAAAATATTAGCAGCATTTCCAACAATAGAAATGAAAGAAACCAAAGTTAAATATTGTCTGACCTATTTTGAGCTATAACTACTGACATGACCAAATATCCAAAAGACCATTTCGCAAAATTCAAATTAAAACTGTTTCAATCAACGTGTCATTGAAAAATAAGGAGAAAACAATAACTGTCTCATTGTGCTGTAACAGTCAGGAGATGAAATTAAACCGTGCGATTTACGGCAAACGCAAAACATTTCAAAGACGCCCTGGAATTGCTCCATATACGCTCCCACGCTAATGTCCCTCTCACAATATTGTCCGTTTCTAATTAAAGGTATAATCTCATGCATTTATTTCATAATTAAAAAAGCCCCATTATAAAAGGCCCTTCCCTTCCGAGCATAATGGCTCTGCCGGAGCACAATGGCTTCCCTCCTTCCTCTTTCTCTTTTTTTTTTAATCTTCAACTCTCGCAGTTCGTTCGGCTCGCGCTCGCGCGCTAAGAGCGAGTCACTTACTTCGTCGTTTAGGGGATGTGTGCGTGCGCGCATTGTTGTCCGCTAAAGCTCTTTCTCTCTCTCTTTCTCTCTTGAAGCTCTACTTGAACGGATCGAGTTTCACTTATTGACGTTCTCTAGTCGCGTCTGTGTATGTGCGTGTGCTTCTCCCCAATAGAGCATTGTTCGAGGGTATGTAGCCTTGGAAAGTTTCATGTACGACTTTAATGAGGGTCGATTGCGAATATGTTCGCGATGCAGTCAATTTTCATCAGGGTGGATTTGGTGTAATGTTTGTGCAATGATAGTGGATGGGATGCTGCTTTATTTGAGCCCTGTCGTTTGTAAGGGGAAGTTTGCTGATTAGGAAGTTTCTTGGTGCATCTGTTATCATTAAATCGAGTGTTTATTTTACGTCAAATACGTCTGTACGTACGTGTTAGATGAATTTCACGATCTGAAGTAGTCATCAGAAACAATATATTGAAATATTATATTTATTTTATTTTACAATTTTTTAGTGTTTTAAAGATTCAAATGAAATTTTCATTTTATCCTTGAATCGTTATCTTTTTATTTTAAAAATATTAATCTTGGCTTAGATACGCAAAACCAAAGTTTAGTATTATTATTAGTAATAACTATATTATAATTCAATATTATATTATTAGTACACTATTTTATTTTGTAATTATTAATTATTATATTTATTGGCGTAAAGTATAAATCAACAGCTACAAGTACCAATAAATTATAAAAGAAAAAAACGAACCACACGGACATTCCATTCTTAAGCAGTCCTCCACTGCTAAATTGTATTTCATAACTCTCCGTCCAAGCGAAGAAAAGAAAAAGTAATTGACGACGACAATAGGGCGCTTGTGCGCACAGGAGAGCTAAGTAATTGCTGCAGGCGCAATCAATGCACGATTAGCCGTGGAGATAAACGCGGATGTAGCCTTAATAAGTCCCTTTGACGTCAGTACAAGAGAGAGAGAGAGAGAGAGAGAGAGAGGAGAGAAAGATAGAGAGAGAGAGAGAGACTCTCCCTGCTACCGTCGTCGTCTCAACGAAACCGGGAAAGCGAGAGCCAAGCTCCCGCAAAATCCGCGGAATCGATTGCATTATACACAATGGCGTCGTCGGGTTTTCTTTACTACACTACGGGCTAACCGCTACGCTACCTCTACAGCTTGCTTTATTTATGTCCTCGAAGAATGCTTTTTTCCTCGAGCGAAAAGTAGTTGCCTCTTCTCTTTCAGCGCGCGTGAAAAGATCAGGCGCTTTCGTCATAGTGGGGAGTAAGGGTGTATTAAAGTTTTTTTGGTGGCTTTTCTTTGCGGAAAGGGCTTAATGTATATCAAGTTGGCTAATCAGCTTACATTTGAGTTTGAAAAGAAGTCAAGTGAATGGTGAAAAAGGGTGTAGAATATCATTGAAATGTTTTCATTCGGTAAAATTTTAATTACAGGTTTTTGTTTACATATTTCTGATTATAATTATTTTTACTATAAAATTAATTATATTCTCTTTTCATTATTTATAAATAGCGGGAAAAAAATTATTGTTTAAAAATTTATCATTTTCACTAGTCCATAAATCCTTAATGTAATCAATAATCATCAATGATCACCGATTAATAATTAAGAGAGTGTAGTAATTAATGGAACTGAAAGCTTTTTTATAACTAGAAGCATTGAAGTCATAAGTACTATATTGAATGCCATAAGAGTCACCTGTTGATATAGAAAGTTACACAATATATTGAATCTGTTGTATAGTGTATACAGGTCTTCTGAAAAGGAAATATATTTCAAGTCAAATTATTACTATACAAAATTTTTATCGCAAGCGGGAATTTAAATATGCATTGTGGAGCCTCAGGCTATATTGAATTTTCATAGTATTTGGTATAAACTTATGATATTCTACCTTACATAAAAATTATCCATTGAATTGAATCTCAAGTCTTAAATGTCGATGATAAGTAATTCGTGTATCTATAGAATCTATTAATAACAAAAGCAAGAGAACATTGTCGAATGTAGTAGAGTTTCAAGTCTTTTTAAATTTATAAAAGCAAGAAGCATAATGGAAATGATTTTTTTGACGTCTTCATAATTTTCTTGAAGCAGACAAAACGTTGTTTGAGCTTGTTGTTTGAAGACGATGTATGTGACTTGACTTATACCAAGAGAATACGGTGTGGTTACAGTTTATTGTTGGAGAACAGATACATACAATGCATATCCGCAATATGAAGTTGTATTTGAACAGAGACAAAGTAAGACAAAATAGTAGGTCACAGATAGAGCGACTATGCCTGACAAAATCGGTCTTTCATGGAAAGGATTCTTGCGTCATTTAACTAAATTAATAACATATTAAGTACAAGATTAATGCCACAAAATTTAAAAAATCTTAAAATCACTTAAACAGAAAATTTTTATATACTTAAAAAAAAATACGAAAACTTTATGAAGTCGCACCATTCCGGAAATTTAACCAAAACCGTTTCCCCATAATAGACATGCACCAACTTTTTCCCCCGAGTCTTAAACGGAAGACCCGCCCGCAGTACCAGCGCCAAATACACGAGACTCCGTTTCATCTAATTATTAATTAACAAAATACTCAGCGCACCTGGAAGCCCGTCACCAGAGGACGTACCGCAAGTTTCCCTCCCGATACTCCGAGAGTCGGAAACTTATGAAACCGAAGGTATATAACGACAGGCCGGGGATAGGATATATCTGTGTACGGAGGGAAACTTTCGAATTCCCGGGACTCGAGTCGCCGGTGCGCGCGCTTTCTTTGACGTCAATACTGGAAATGCGCAACGCGCTGTTGCGCTGCGCGTAAAGCCGGATAAAAATAAAAGGGTGACGAGAGCACCAACGAAGAGATGCCTTTGCGAATTTTTCTTCTCGAGAGTACTTTCCCGCTGTTTTTTGCCGGCAGCGCACGCAGACGTTCCTTTTTTTTCATCTTCAATCAAGGATCGGCCAGAGATTATTTTTTCCACTAAAGAAATTTCTTTGCCGCGCGCGCGGAAAGTAATTTCTTGAGTACAATCTAGCGGCGTGTGGGCATAATCGTTTTAAGTCTCTACGAGAGCGAGGCGGCTTACTAGTTTGATACCCTTGAGAGGCTAATTGCGCGAGGTTTTAAGAGTCGAGCCGGGTTATCACTGCGAGCGGCTGATTTTAATTGGAAGTTTTAGGAGATGTAAAAAGTTGTTGATGTTGGATGTGGTAAGCTAAATTGAGTTGATTATTGTTTGGTTTTCGGAGATCAAGCCGATGTTTTGATATCCAGATTTGAGATTGAAGGTAAGTAGAAGGGTATTTTTTATAGATGACATTTGATATCTTTGGAAAGGGAAAACATTGTGCAAGTTAAACGGGTCGGTAAGATTATTATGGAAATTTGAGGAAACTGTAAGCGTGCGGAACTTATGGAAACTTATGATTATCTGACTATATTCATCACAGGAATATTCCTGAAATTTTAATGACTTTGATATTCTTTGTTAATGAGTCTGTATAATATAGTTTATTTTCTAATGATATATATGTGAATTAAAATGCATCTTGAAAGTTATGAAATAATTTATGAACTTAAAATTAGTAAAATAATAATATATTGCGTATATCAACATGCATATATCAAATTTGTTTTATCTAATCATTTAAATTAAAATATACTTATATAAATCAAATTTTTAAGGATCTCCAAACCATTATAATATACTATACCACCTATCAAAAAAATCATTGCAAACTTAGACTCATAATTTATCACAAAATTAAGCTAACTGTTAAAGCATGCTTTTCACTATAACACACTTAAGTAAAACCTCTGCTAACCCAATCAACCATCATCCGAATTTCCAATCAACATACTAACAGAAAGGAACTCGCTCCCAAGATCCAACGCTCAACCGTAAGACCCGCTAACAGCTCCATCAAATCAATGAGCTAATGGCTTAATTCCACACTTCAACGACGAGCAACAATTTGCCTCGATGCCTCTTGCACGCGAAACGCGGAAAATCCTCCGCTTCCTAAGGTAATCTGCGCGTGTGTCTACCCACACGGCGAGACGCGCCTGTTGCTCTACCATCGCCGAGACTTTACGCGCCGTTAAACAATCCTATATAAAGAATCAATGCCGACTGCGCGATAATTGGCTGTACGGAGCGATTAGTCTCCCCCGTAAAATCGATCGAGCGGAGAGCCCGACTAGTCCGCGAACGAACTATACACACACACACACGTGTATAGCCAGCGCGAAAAGTGCCTTGCGCACGTCTTCATTAAGTATTAAATTTCGCCACAGCGCGCGCGCATCCCTCCCGTGAAAACGTCTTGTGCGCACGAAAGGCTCTCAGCTGAAAAACGGCGGCCCGTTCGATCGTAATTTGCGGCGTGACAAGCCGCAATTATACTCTACTTGCGAGCGCTCTCTTCTTTTTTCTCTTCCTCATCTTCCTCCGCGTGCATATACACCGCTCGCGCTCGGCTTTTATTTAAGCGCGCTTGCGTAACGCCCGCGAGTACGTGGATACACTTGGCTACTTGGGAGTTCCGTCGCGTACGCGTAATTGGAAACGCGTTCGGCGTATGTGCAGCACGCTCTTTTTTTTTATCTCGCCTTTTTTCGCGCGACCGAGCGAGCTGCTGGAGAGAAATCGCTCGTTGGATCGCTTTATCGCGCTTGCGCTAGCGGTGTAAGAAGGGAGTGAGTGTTTGTGTGTGTGTGCGTGTGTGTATAAGGTTACGCGCCGAGCCGATGTGTCTTGATGTCCTGCGGGAAATTGATCGGTTGACTGGAGAAGGGAGATCGATGCAATATGCAAAGCCGATTTGGATTGGGAGGGTGAGGGAGGAAGGTGGAGATGAAGAGTAAGATATGTTTGGGTTGGGATTGCCGGTTAGGTCTGCTTTTGAGATTTTTAGTATATGTATTGATGGGAAGGGTAAGGTATTTTGTCTGCTGATTGTTTCTTATTAGAAATGAAGATCATAAATTTTTGTGAGAATTAATTCATCGATTAAATCTGATGTATAAGTATCTATAAAACTTCTTAGCGATCGCATTGTTCGGAAGGCGTTCGGAAACTTTTATTGAAATTCTTTCAAGATAACAATTTTCTCTCTATCCACAATCTTAAAATCCCTCGCCGTAAATAAGACCGTAAAATATTCATTTCCCCCATCCATAAACCAACGAATCCGCTTTAAAATAGTCACCAAAAGCCGTCGCCGAGTCATCCATCACCTTCTTGTCGGAAAATTGAAAATCCCTTTTACTCCCGGCGGGCAAGACAATCGGTCAGACCCTAGCGGCCGCCTCGTAAAAGACAGTAATAAACCTCCGGAGAACGTCCCGGAAATATCTCGCGCTCGCGCAACTTGCCGTCGTCGTGACTGTAAAATTTATCGCGACTTCGCGGAAACTCGCTTCTCCACACTCGCTCGCGCAAACTTTTCCGTATGATAATGAAGAATGCCCGCAGCGGCTGCGCGCCGCCGGTGGTTTAGGGAGGAAAAAAAAGCAGATAGGTCTCGCACGAGCGACGCTGAATTTAAGGCAATTACTATGATAGCCGGAAAAAGGATTGCGCGCGCGCGAACGAGGAAAGCAAGCACCTGTTGCACTGGGCGCAGTGATACGCGCGACCGGGGCTAGGCAAATTAAATTTTTTCGCACTGCTTATTGAATCATTGCGCCGCCGAGTTCTTTTGTTGAGCGGGGAGGCCAGCTTAAGTGCTTTGTTTCGGGGTCTAATTGAGATTGGTTGGGTCGGGAAAGGATTTTGGTGGAGAGAGAAGGTTTGGGCGGTTGAGGGATAGAGTAGAGGGCTGCAGTGCTGGATTACTATTTGGAGAGGTTCTGTAAAGTTTTGCCGATTGTTTGCAATTAATTTTCATGGAAAGTTCATTGTTTAAACTTTTGGATTGTGATGCTATTGCATATTCCTCGAGTACTGCAGGCATTACAGTTCAGAAATCTGAAGGAAACTGGGTTCTGATAAACGGCTTTTGAAATTACTTAAGACTATTTGATGTTTTTCTCAGCCTTGGTACAATAAAGATGATTCAAAGAATAATTACTAACTACGATTTTCTAGGAAAAAGTTTAATAACTGACTCATTTAAAATATAGTCTTATATAAACCAGACGTTATACTGTCGCTAATGAGTCTTTCGCCAATCAAGTATAAACTAATTTGCAATCAGCCCAAACCTCATTTAGATAAAAAAGGTTATTCGTCATATAAAAAAAATCTTCATTAGTGTCAAAATTCTTAATTCACAGTTGGAAAAACAGTTTAATAAGTTATCAAACTGTCTGACTTGTAGAAATAATTTATTATATAAAATTTAATTTTTAAAAAAAAATGAACTCTCCTCAGATACCTAAATACTTTTGCTTGCACATAAACCATATTGTTTTGCAATTATTATCTCTACACGATACATAATCATAACACCTATTGTTTAAAAGAAAAATATGCACAACAAATTGTCCGACAAATAGCTCATGACAAATCTCCACACGACATACCGATAAATTACCAGCAATTCATAACAATCGTGATAAATCGATCACCATATAACATCCCACACACATCATCGACCCAATTATCATTACTCAAAGCCGACATCAATTCAGCCTCATTACCCCACTTTTCCCATCCCCGAAAACCTGGACACCGCCCATACACCACCTCAACTTTTCTTCATACCTGCAGCCCACTCCTTGGCTTTATTAACTCCGTACTCTCATTCACCGGCTCTTTTATCCCTTAACTCCATATACCCCTCCCCCTTCTCCCTCTGCATCTCATTTATTCTCCGGCCCCGTCCTTATCTACCTCGTGCCTCTTTATCTCGCGCGGCCGTGCGCGCTGCACTCCAGCGGCGCAGCTCAAGTGGACAGAGAGAGAGAGAGAGAGAGAGAGCAAGAGAGAAAGAGAAAGAGCGAGCCAGGAGCGAGAGTACGCTGCACTCGCACGTCGGCCAAGCCGCCCACTCGTGCAGCATGCGTCGCACGGCTGCTGCTGCTGCTGCTTGCGGCGGAGCGAGCGAGCGCGGCCGGAGTTGCAGGTTAAATTCTGAGAGGCGGTTCTGGCTTTGAGGTATTTGGGTGGCGGAGAATTTTTTAGAATTCGCCGAGGGAGAGGCGAGATAGATTTTGGGAAAGGTATTTCGGCTTGTACGGAAAATTGTTGGCAGAGCGAGATGTTTTAGATGGAATTTCTCATTTTGAGCAGGAAGGGAGGAGGTTCGTGGTAGGGGAATGACAATCGGTTTATTTTTGCGTACGAGATGGTTAATTCGGAGGATAATTTTAGAGTTGAAATATTATGTTCATTAATTATTTATGAGGCTTTATTATTATTCTATAAATAGGTAGCTTAGCTATTTTAATAAGCGGGATCCAAACAAGGCACGCGAATTTCTGACTACGAGCTATTAAAGATTAAAATTGTAATTTAAATTTTTTTCATTTGCTACTACGATCAACACTAAATTATCTATTTACGACAATAATATTCAAAACCATTTACTTTCAGCGTTCACTAAAGCGACTGTAAAACCAACCGATGCCTCCACCAACAAAAATGAACCGCAAGCTCGCCTCCTCCCCCGCAACTTAAACGCCGCTTAAACCTTTCACCCAAACCCAAAGACAATCTCGCCGTGAAAAATCCCGCAAAGGTGACCGCAAGCCAAAACCCTCCCCCCCTCCCGTGTCAGTCACATAACCCCACCAGCTCGCACCTGGTCTAAGCTCGCGTGTGTGCATGTATATACAGACGCACCACGGCGCTGTATACACCAGAGCAGAGTATGCGTAAACCAGCGCACGAGCAGTAGTATACAGTGTGTAAGCAGCGCGCGAGCGAGCGAGCCGAGCGAGCCGAGTAGGTTCATTCATGCGCCGCGCGCGCCGAGGTGGAGTAGGTGGGGTATTGATCGGCGCTGGCGCGAGAGAGCCGAGCGTTGCACCCACGGCCGCCGCGTCTCGTCCTAGAATTTTTTCCCAAATCGACCTCCCCCGCTCGCACGTTTCTCTCTCTCTCTCTCTTTCTCTCTCGCTCCTCTTTTTGACCGTGCGCGAGCGCGCGCTCGAGTTTTATGCGCGCGGTGAAATGGCATTCTTCGCCAGAGAGCTTTTTTCGGGAGGGTTGCTTGGGCGGCGGTGGAGTGGGGGGTTAGCCGTGGTTGGGGAGAGAAATTTTGGATGATGCTGGAGGTTTGTAGAGGTGGGATTCGTGCGGAGTTTAAGCTGGTTTTGTGGGTTGGAAAGTATATACGAGCTTGGATTCTTTTGATATGGCAGGTGGGGCGTGGTGCCTTAATTTTGACGGGTTTCAGCGGTTTCTTGGTTTCGTGACTGTCATTTCGAAAATGATTGTGTGGGTTATGACTAATTTTTTTGTGGTTTTATGTTGATATACTTTTTTGCATAAATACTATTTTTAAAAATTCGTATAGTATTGCTCAAGTAATTTTTACAGCTTCAAATTAAACGGTCAGAAAGAAATTATTATTTTGCAAAAGAAAAATGAGAAGAAAATAATTTATATAATTTCATAAATAATCCGCTAGTAAATACTGGATACTAATTGACTGAGAGCCGTATCAATATTTTATAACAACGATCGAATGGGCGGTTATTAGAAAGTGGATGTGCAATCGGATGCCTGAATATCTAATTATGCAAATATGTATACTGAGACTCGATTCACTAGTTTTCTTGGCGTGGAAATTTGAGTTTGAAATTCAACCTAAGTTCTGCATAACAGATATTAAGAAAACAACGCAGACGAAGTTAATGAATAATAATTGAATGCTATTAAGTTTAATTTTAAAATGTAAATAATATTAAATAAAAAAAAATTATTTTAAATTAAAAATTATACTCAGACTTATATTCCAGGAAAGATTTATTTATGCCAAGCTTTCTGAAACTCACCTGAAACAGAAAGAAAGAAAAATGATATATTTAAATGCTACGTAAAAAATAGTATAACTAAAATGTTTTTATCAATCTTTATCATCAAACTTTTCAATTCAAACATTAATCGGAATTTCAAAAAGCTAAGAACAATAACTTTAAAAATTTTTAATAAGTTTTTATCATTTTATTGGAAACGTGAACACGGCCGATATTAAAAAAAATATCTTTCCCTTTATCGATCTATAATATTTTGAGTAGGTCATGCATGATGAGGCACAGAGAGAAAGACAATCCGGGCGGAACAAAAAGAAGTACGGGAAAGGGACGGCTGAAAGAATGGGAATTATTTTTCCAGACTAAAAATGCGGGCGATGCCATGCCGGCGAGAAAAATGAAAAAGAAAAATAAGTTTCACCGATGAGCGCGCCCAGTGCCTGCTATAATACTTTGCCCGTTCTCCTGGCTCGTTCGTTTTACTCCTTCACAAAAAGAGATAGTGATTCGCAAAGTCCCGGGCTTGGAATTCAACGATAGAGAATCAAAATAGCAATATTAAAATTAAAATCAAACATGCGCGCCGGACTTTTTGATTTCTTTGGCGAGTTCGCAAATTAAAACGCTTAGCATAACGTTATTATAAAATGCGCGGAGGAGCGAAAAAATACGCGAGAAATTTTAATGAGCCGAGAGGGATTTTATGAATTTTATTTTTTAAATCTAACTTAATTTATTTGGAAACTTCTTTAATTAAAGCTGAAGGATAAAAGATTAAAGTATAATGAAATGTTATATATTTCAGTTTAAATTTTTTATTAAATAAAATCACATAAGTAAATTATAAAAATAATATTTCTTAATTTTGGCTATTGTTAATTATTTAATTTATTGCTAACTACATTGATTTTTTTTATTCTTTAACTATATCACAATTTTAATATAATTTTTCTCATTATACTATTATTGAATTAATAAAAATTAATAAAACTGTGGATGCGAAATAATTACACATATTCTATCGCAAAAATTAAAAAGGAAATACATAGGTAGAAACAGATCCAATGTGTGCTATTTAATTCATGTAACACCTGGATAGAGTAACGCCACTACCCTTCGCACTCCAATTGCTGCACGCAGTCATACACACCGTGATTACGTCATTGAATCGTGATCTGCATCTACAACTGCCTGACAACGGGCTCTGCGAACCAATCGATTCTACGCGGATCTCATTTAGCAATTAAACAGTTCTCTTATAATGAAGTGTGACGATATTTTATTAATAGCAGGTTTTATTTAAAATTCAACCTTCAAATATGCTAATATGGAAGTAGTTTTTGCAGCAGTAGCAAAGACATTCTAAGTAAAAAGGTAGTTACAAGTTCTTCTTTTATAAAGCGATGTCGAGATTGTTTAACTGGGTATAGTTTCAAGAATTGTAGAATTTAATTAACTAAAAAAGGAAGAAGATGGTGTGAACATTAATTAAACAAATTAATTAAAGAATTATTCAAACACAATAAAATGCATTGTGCTAGCTAATGAATTTGCACTTTAAATTAAAAATTTTTCATACGTGTTTAAAGAAAAAAGCGAAATTTTGAGTATTGAAATTCCTTTCAAAAGATTCCACCAGTAAAAAAAGAAAGAGAGAACCGATAAAAAGTAATGTATCGCTTCACATTAGCCACTCTCTAATGTAAGCCATAAATCGGTAGAAACTTATTTGTTAAGACTCCGCACCTGTCTACCATTCAACACGTCTCCTCGCTCACTCTACAATATTCTCCTTATACAGCCAACCCTAGAATCCTGCCAAACAACAAAAAAAGGCAAAAAAAGTCCAGGCTCGGGCTTGGTAAAGAGTAGGAGACGAGAAAGGGAAATTCAGAAAACAGAAAAGACGTACTGGCTCTGCCCTTCCTCATGAAAAATGCAGCAAAATGAGTTGCAGCGTGTAAAGCTCGTGCGCATTGCTAACGAGGGCCGCGGGCGGCTGGCTCCCACAAAGGGATTATATTGCTTAATGGGCGTATAATTCCCTTACGCGTGTGAAGCGGAATCAGAGCAGATAAGGGCACCGCAGTGCGCAGTGAGAGAGAGAGAGAGAGAGAGAGAGAGAGAGAGAGAGAGAGAGAGAGAGAGAGAGAGAGTGGGTATATACGTCCTGACGGGGCCGAGGAGACAGGCTGCACTCGAAAAAGGTAAATACTCGTGCGCGAGAAGCTTCATTGAAGACCAGGCCTTAAGCCGATTTGCATGAGGGAACAAGCGCCTGCTAAGTGTGCGCGTCGCCGTTCTTCTGGCTGATGCCTGCGCGTGCCACGCAAAGAAAATGACACGCTCGCGCTCGCGGCCTCGGAACGCTAAGCACGTCGGCTCTTTTTGTCGTTTTCGAACGAGAAAAAAAAGCGGCGGTAGGTTGGTGGCTACGAGTTTTGCAGTGCTGAGTCTCTCTTGAGTTGCGGATGGTGTGTGACAATGTTGGGCATTGTTCGAACATTCGTGGGTGGTTATAGAATGAAATAATTTGATTTATGTGTATTATTGTATATTGATTTTGCTATGGGAAAATATGTTTGTAATAATATTTTTTTTAAGAATACTATGATGCAAATCTTGAAATAGAAACAACTTTTTTTAGAAAGACTTATAAAAAGTTATCGAAATTAAATTTTCAGGTTTCTTTCAATAAAACTGATTGAGTAAGTTGATTATTAAAGAGAATTTACGCTTCATTAAAACAATATATCTGCTTGAGAGAAAGTTAATCGCATTAGCACTAATTATTTTAATGATTTATAAGGGATTTTTCACGATAAAATTAATAAATCCACCGTCTCTTAAATCGAAAATTAAAAATTGTTTATATTGCAAATATACAAATTAGAAAAGTATATATATTCATTACTTGTACTATAAAATGTAATGACAAAAAAGATTTAAAATTTTTTTAATTATATTTCGTTAAAGAATTGGGTCACTGTAGGTCATTCCTAAAAATATTTAAGTTTATTTTAAAATTGTCAATGTTAATTATCTTTTTTCTACTGGCAATGAGAAAAATTAACCCAATGTGTTTTTTTTCTTACAACAAAAAATTGCAGTAAAGTAAAAGATAAATCAGGTGTTAGGTGACTAGCAAGTGTATTCTAACTATACATACTTGGATTCTTCACGTTTAGCGCAAACGTTTTCTCTCTGGCAATTAGCATGGAAGAATTTTAAAAATCCCTCAGCTTTAGTTGTTTCTATGTCAGATGATATTATAGTGCAGTTCTATTAATTATATACTTAGAAGTAAATTTTTGCTTTTCTAAAAAATTTAAAAAAAGATTTATTATACATTGAACTAAACAAAAACAAAACCTTCTAATTACGTCTAAAACCTGTAACACTATTAAGGATAAGTGAAATAGGTGGGGTAGAAATCTACACAGAATATTATTTTACGGGAATCCAAAAAATTATGTTTTAAACATTCATTAAACTAGTTGTAAAAAAATTTTTGCAAAGATTATAGACTGTACTAGAAGCTGAAGCCGTCCGATTTGTAGAGAATTTCTGTTAACTTTGTTAAAAAAATTATTCATGTTATAATGAAGGCGATCTCCTAAAACTCGGATTTTGATATTGATATTTTTCTGTCTATAATTTTTTTAACAAAGTCATAGAACTTCTAAAAAAACTAGTAAAACATATAAGTAATCTTTAAATAAACAGATTTTTCTGAACTTGTTTAATGAATGCTTACAACACAATTTTTAGATTCCCGTAGAATATTCCTGTAGGGATATTTATTCGACCCTTTCACATCTCCTTAAAAATTTAAATTAACCATATAAAAAAAATATTATCCGCTACGAGATTCAACCTGATCTCTTCCGATGCCTTTATCCATTGTTGCGGTTACTGCCCTAGTCTCTCCCGCATCCCTCGCCACTGAAAATCGATTTGTTAATTAAGCAGCGGCGGCGGCAGCAGCAGTGCGTTATAAGCCCTTGGGACGGCGCTCCGAAAAGCGCCTCTAGGTGTGCTCTGTACGGCGGAGCTCGGATATAATAGGACCGATATATGCGATGTGTCATTGACTTTTTTCGCGTGTCGATTGTATATTATCGGCTCGGCGCTTTTCCCATACCGACAGACGTATAAATTGTATAATAGATTTTTTACACCCGCGGGCTCGCAATAGTTGACCGATAAATCTCAATTGAAAGAGCTGGCGAGTATGGGATGGAAAAAGTGGAGAAGTACTTTTTGCTGCGAGTTTATTTGGATAACGAGTGGTTTGCAAGAGTTGTTTGAATTTCATTTTTTTTTCTTTTTAATTATTGTAAGAGAATTTTCAAGTAGTTAAAATAAGATAATTTAGTACTGCTTTTGAAAGTATTTTAACATAATTGAATTTATTAATGATAAAAATATTTAAAATATTGTTATAATTAGTCATATTATTCTTTTATATAAAAACACTAATTTGTTATAAAAATTAGCTAATTATCGCATGTCACGTTCTTTGCAACTTTTGTTTTCGTGATTCATCTTCTTTGAAAAACTGATTCATAATAGCATGATTCGGTATTTGAAGCCACACGATAGCAGACGCTATTTGGAAATCATTTCAAGTGTTTTATAATCAGAACGCTGCGGCGATGACAATTTCCATTCGGTGCAAATTTTTATTTTAAACGTACCGTACGACTGCCATAAAATTCATCATAACTGCTTAAATATTGATAAGATTTGTTGGATTATATATCTTTTATAAAATCCACATTCGTCACAATCTCAAAATTTATAACAGCTTTATCGCGAAATATAGATTTAATCATAATATTAGCTGACTGCAAACTTATTATGAAAATGCTATAAAAATATATAACTAAATTACTAATTAATACTTATTTATTAAAATGTGTTTCATAAAATTAAAGTTTATATTTACACGAACTAGTTTCAAAACCACAGTGAAATTCAAACAGTATTTGAAAATCATAAAAAATAGCTCGCAGAAATAAACTCAAACTGCAAAAATTATAGCAATGAAATAGTTGTTTGAATATTTTTTTATAACGCATTGAAAAAGTTTTCAATTGTTGGAATATTACATTCCATCCATGACCAGAAGAAAGTGTGACAATATGAATGTATCTAATAATTTTATGTGGTTAAAATCTGAAGCAAACAGAACTTTGTAGCTACCATACTGTTTCTCTTAGAAATCATACAAACAATCAACCTGCCACAATTTACAACCCTCAATCCTTAAATTATTCATTAATAGGTAACCACAAAGCCTTTCTACATAGCTCAATAAACACCAGAAAAGCCTATCCAGGCCTACGTACACACACAATCACGATCCATCATTTTCTTCTGCCCGAAGCGCTCTATTTCCAAGTTCCCGGTATATACGCGCTTACATCCGATTGTGCAACAAAACCGTTAATTGTATAACGAAACGGGCGAGCGCGGCTCTCTATGCGAGGAGAGCAATTTTCGCGCGAAACTCGCGCACTGCTCTAATCGCCGATTTCCACGTATACGAGAGCCCGCGTAACCGCGAGATGTGGCGCATTATATACCGGCCGTAAATGGACAGATCGAGGAATTAGAAGTGGAATGGATTTCGCTCCTATGCGATGCTCGCGAGTGCGAAAAGAGTTGAGTTTAGCGATGGTTGTGAAGCCAGCTCTCGTCGAGCTGACAAAAACGCTCGGCCGTTTCGCAATTCATATATATTATGAAATGAGAGCTTGAATTATGGAGTTGAGTTCGCTACGATCTTTTGTGAAATTGGACAGACTTTATTCTCAGCTCTCAAACGAAAGCACTGCACAAATTAATAATTCATATCCCACATTACACTGTCAAAGCAAAAAGTATCCCAGCCGCTTTTTCTCGTGATTCCAAACTATCAATAACACACATAACAAGCCAACGAGAGCCCGAACAACGCGTAATATCCACCTCCACGCCTAACACTCTCCGACAGCCATACCGCAATCAGTCCTGCCCTTTTTTCCCGCGCAAGCGCGTAAATATTGCCAGGGCGCAGGTAGCTCGCGGGCTTTTCAAAACGCGCTCTCGGCGATTACAAGGTGCAGCAGACGCGGAAACGAGAGCGAGAAGTGCGAATTACGTAAGGAGCCGAGGTCGCGCGCACGCACTGATTGTATCGGCGCGCGCGGCGCAGGTTTATTATCGCGCGAGCGAGCGCCCGAGTGTCTCTTTAAAGCGCCGCCTGTATTTTTCCTTTTTGTCGCCGGCTTGAAAAGGTATGCGAATTTTTTTCAAGGCGAGTCCAGGAATCGCCGAGCTGAAATGTTAACTGCGCGTTCGGGTGATTGAAAGAAACGGACTTTTGTTTTTTTAGGATATATATGTTGTATTGTTCGCCGAGTTGACTGGTATAGTTGTAATTCTTTTGTTTAGTGAGAGGAATAGAGATTTGAGTTTTTTTTTATGTAACGTTTGTATAGTAATGAAGACGGAGAGGTGTTTGAAAAAAGTTTCAGTATAACGGGTTTCCTTGAGTTTAAATGATTTCTGCGCGTATGATTTGTAAAGAGTTTTTGAATGGTGTATGGATTTTAGCGGGACAAAACCTTAATCTTGAGTTCATCATGATAAGTTGTAATTTAGAATGATCTAAGTAGATAATTTGATTTCAATTAGGTTGTTGCATAATTTCTACCGTACTTTTGATTAAACTTTAATTCATAAGATTTTTCAAGAAATTAATGAATGATGGGATATCGGAAAACTGTTTAAAAACTTACTTGCAGACACTGTTAATCACAGATATTAAAAAAACGAAGAGAATGTAATCAGAAATAAATTATGCAACTTAATAAATCATCTGATTTGTTAGATTTAAAAAAGTACATATCATAAGCTGTTTTAACATTTTTGTATGTTTAAAAAATAAAAAAACAAACTTTACAAACATTATTCGAGCCAAGATTCATCATCAGATACAATATTTTTCCGAGTTTCTTTCATAAAACTCAATGCGTCATCTCTATTATTCAAAAACATTACAAAAAAAAAACGTTATACAAAAATTACAACCACACCCGCATAAACAATAACAAACCAAAAAGAAAAACTCCTCATTAAACTAATCCAATAACCCGCCGCCTCAACATTTCCCCTCCACCCCAAACGCCAAGCTTCCACCCTCTCAAGAGCCAGCCAAAAAGAAAACAGGCGCGCGCGCGCGTGGGGGCTAGAGTCAAAGGCAGCGCACCGGTGTGTCGCACACAGGCCGCCTCCAGCGACACAGCTCGCAGAGGGAATTCGAAAAGCTGAGCCCAAAGAGGGCGAGAGAGAGAGAGAGAGAGACAGAGAGACAGACACACACGAGCCGCCCGCGTTTACCCACACACGCACGCCGGATCGATATAGCGCGCTCTGCTCCCCCTCCGCCCCCGCGATTCTTCGTACTCGATAAGATTGCACGCTAACGTGAAATTAGTGACGGAAAGGGCGCTGCACTGGCTTTTCCGAGGAAAAAAAGCGTACGTAAATATACGATCGAGGCCTGGAAAATTTATCGCCACTCAATTTATTCATCAGAGGCACTTCCACGCTTTTGTTTTATATCCGGCCCGCGCTAAAACTCGCTGAGATATTCTTGAAAGCTACAATCGGATCAGAGGAGATTCGTAGCGCCGTGCTTTCTTCTTCGCGTCGCTCGCTTGCCGAGTGCGCGAGCGTGACTTTAATATGATTTTAACGGAAGAGCATTAGCATACACGCGTTGTGTTTCTTTTACTCGAATGTGGATCAGACGCATAAGTAGGTCAAAGCCTCGGGATTCACGTGTACATAAGGATGACTTGTTCTCTTTCTCTCTCTCTCTCTCTCGCTCTGTGTATTCTATTCTTTCAGGTAGGTATTGTGCATTGTAATTGGAATAGACGAGGAGCGCTAATGCGAGAGCCAGTGACAGCAGTGAGGCTCACCTTCGACCGGAATGAAACGGATCAAGGCGGATTTAACGTAGTGGATCATTTGATTATTCGCACTTCTGATGGACTTGTTTGTTGATTTTCTGTCATATTTTAAAAGTACTTATTGCTGTTTCGTTCGTTTTTATTATTTTTATTATTTATTATTTTTTATTGTTTTGAAGGGTCAAAAAGAAAAATAATGTCTGTATTATGTTTGAATTGTTTCATTTCACGCTGCTGGATAAATTTAATTGAAATACTGGATTTCTGTCGATACTGTCTGCAACGTGTGTCGAATGAGTTTATACTCTTCAAATCAGATCTTTCGAAGCGATTTCAATAGTTGAATTAATCAATCTTGTTTAACAAGGCATTGAGGGGTCGAGAATTCAGTTTTATTGGAATCACACATTAAACGATGGCTTCGTATTTTTACCATAGAAATTACATTTTAAAATAGAAAAACTTTTTATCGAAAAGTAAATTTAAATTATATAAACGATTATCCGTGGCCCGAAAAATAAATTGTTTCTTTTATCGAGAAGAAATCGTCCAGTACTTGGAATCCTATAATTAGCGTTAAAATTAGTACCACAGTGCCGAAGCTTATAGAGCTGGCTGGCTAGGCTAGGCAATTTAACGACACCTGTCTAAATGCCAATACAATGCTTAAACTACTTAACTCTTTTTTGGGCTGTTCATGTCAATAATGTTTTTACTGTTGTCCTCGTTATGTCTATTTTTGTCAGTTGCGATAGCTCCAACGATATAGTTTTGCATATGATACGAAAAAACGTAAAAGCAAATTCTTTTTTGGAGAGATAAACGATAGCGTTTCGCGATATAACAACTACCGAGTCGTTAGCGTTATCGATAAGCTAAATAAGTTGATATGTCCAGCCCTGCTAAAACTAATATGTTTCACGCAATTTTATTTTCGATGCGATTGTGTTTATTATTTTCATATTAACTTTGGTTGGTTTATAATTAATCATATTTTTCATATACATAAGACGTCAATTTAGTAAGCGAGAATAATATCATTCAATAAAGTCAATAATAATTCACTTCCTCTTACATTGATGCATAAGTAGAATACAACGAAATATAACCTTCAGAATATTATTTTATTACGCACAAAGCACAATGAATAAAATATTCAATGTAAATAAATAAATGCATATTCATCATTATTTCTTCTCAACAATACTTTTGATTAAAAGTTTGTCGTCTCCTATAAAGACATCGAGGCATGAAAGCCTTTCATAAAATAAATAAACAGCAAGCTAACAATTCTTAAGTAGAACTTAAAACGGCAATTTCCTTTTACGTACTACCTATGAAACGAATGATTAGATTTTACGAGACAAGATTGCACTTTGTAATGGGAGAATAAAATCTGCGCGAAGCCCACCTTCCTCTCACACTTTTATCAAACAAACGTTCCGCGAAACGTACATCCTCGGTCCATCCGAACAATGCTTATATTCATAACAACAGCCGCGCAGTCGAAGTGAACTCCAAGACAAACAACGACAGTCAACTGAGAATCGTAGAAATTAAATTAAATCGTACAGGATGCAAACGCTCAGGAATTCCCCTAAGTTATATAAAGTTGAGTTTTGCGCACGCGGAGCTCGGCGGAGAGCCGAGAATTAACAACGAATAAGATCGTAAATGTTAAGCATTTAATCCCCGAGAGTAAGCTCCGAGAGACGCGCCGGAGTCTCCGGCGTATCCTTCCGCTCTCTGGCTCTCTCGCTCTTTCTCTTCTGCTCGCTCGAGGGGCACCTAAGTGTAATTTGCACCATTTGCATTTTGGCTAACCGAACAATCAAAAGAAAACTAAACGGCGTGGTTGTTAATATACGTTTTGTATCAAATTAAACACGATATGTTCTTTTTTATTTAATAGATAAATTCATATGAATATTAAACGAAAACTTTTTCAACTGTTCTCCCGTTGGAAACAGTTTTGCGGAATCAGAAGTCGCGCTATCACACAATATTTCTCCCAAATAAACTTTTAACAATCCAATTTAATGACTTTTCCACTCAGACGCTTAAAAAAAAAGCGTAAAAAGACAAAAATACAACGCGAGATTCGGTATGGCGCCGAGAAAGAGAAGTCAGAAACCGAGAAGACCTTCGGTAAGGAGTTAGAGAGAGAAGGTGGAGTGCGAGAGCAGGAAAGAAAAAAGAGCGCCTCGCCGCCGCCGCCGCCGCCGGTGCTGTATATCGCATCGCAGTATCAGATTGCAAAAAGGTCTTTGAAAGCCAAGAGAGCCAAGCAACGCTGCCGCTGCACTGCACGTTTACTGCACATGGGGATGCCGTTGCAGTGCAAGTTACGAAAAAAAAAAAAAAAAAATCAGAGACTGAGACTCGAGGGAGCGGGTAAAACGAAATTTTTGCGAGGGTATCTTAATTTTGAACAAATAGGTAGGTTGATGCGCCGGAGCAGTAGGAGAGCCTTTTACGTTTATGTTTAGTATTGGGAATTTTCGTTTGAGCTGCGTTCCTTGTGATTTATGCGTTATTTGAGTTTTGCGTGCAGTCGGGAAAAAGCATGTGAAACATTAATTCATGAATGAAAATATCTTTTCATCGGCAATTGATCGTTCAGGTTCATTATTATAATGCTATTTATGCTGAGCATTTTGTTTTAGTCATATTTTTATAGCATGTGCGTGAGTTTTTGTATTGTAATAGAGAATAAATAAACTCTTTAAAGAAGTGCTGCGAAACCTACCATGTAAAAAAAAATTGAAACTGCATTCCAAGGATTTAATCAGCTTTGACGGACAACAAATCCATCAAGCTGGAAATACATCAAAGATTTTTCTGCAAAAAGTAGCGCCGATATCAAGTTCTGGATCAAGTTTTTCCGACTATATATCTTTATAAACTCAGTTAATTGATCCGTTTATGCCAGATTATACACCTATTATGTACAAAACTCGCAATCTATTTAAATAACTCACAATTCATTAAAACATTAACTAAAAAAATGTATTTAAAACACTTTCAAATAACCTCACAGCACCATCATTAAACACCACCCATAATTATTCATCTCAATAAAACCCCAAACTCATCCCAGCCTCAACGACCCTACAATCACCCGCACTCCCAATCCATAAAACCAGCGACAGCTCCGCAACAAGCCAACCTGGACCAAGGCTACATATATATATGTATATAATTGCAGCTCGTCCCGATCGCCGGCCGCAATTCCTCGGCCTCTCGCGTGACGCGCGGTGGTCTCATCATGCAGATCAGCGCGCGTGTAGCTCCAAGAATCCTGCGAGTGCATTCCCGAAGAGGAATATTGCACTTCGCGCTCTCGCAAAGAGGGTGGGAGAGAGAGCCGCGCGATTGAACTAATCAGAGTGCATGTGTGTGCCTGCGTGCGTGCGCGCAAGCCTGGAGCAAGCACAGGCCGATATATCGATTCGACCGACTCGGAGCTAGGCGCGCGTAGCCGATAATGCGATGAGTGTTCGGCGCTGCTCTCTGTCATCTCGGATTCTCAGAGATGGCATTATAATGAGGCGCTCCGGGCTGAGCGGGTTTTCGCGGAGATGTTTTTTTTTATGGTAGGTTGGGCAGTTTTATTGTTTTTTGCGAGTGGAGGTGAACGATTGTTTTGTTTATGGATTATCTGGGTTTTGATAAGGAAAGATTATTTAAAAAGTTAGAGATATATTTGTTTTATTTGAAACAATATTTAAATAGACAGATTTTATGAGCTTTAATGAAATAGAAATCTAGGTTTAATTATTGAGCGTGCAGTTTAATATTTATACCTTTGGTATTTAAGCGCTACATAAATAATTTATACGCAAGGGAATATTTTATCACAAAAATTTAGGTCGATTAGATAACAAATCGAACAAAGTTTTTGTTATGCCAAACAGCCTTAATATTAACGCCAAGACATTCCGTATTTTTACGAGCCCGAAATATTCGTTAGAGTTAACTCGCTCGTAAACTATTTCATACGCTCGCTTCATAAACCGTAAAACCACTCTACTATTTGTCAACAGATAACCCAACGCTATTCCGTACACTAACCCCACCTTCCCTCCGCCATCTCCAACCAACTCATTCCAGCTAATTTAAAAAAGCTAATATCAATACTCTCGCGTAAGCAATCGATAGCTCAAAGGCTATACTAATGCTCGTTAGAGTAAACCAACTCGAAGAAAAAAAAAAAAAAAAAACGAAAGAGGCCAAGTGAAAAACGATTAAACACTCGAGCTCTTTTGCGCCTTTGAGCGCACGAGCGCGAACGGCAAGATTTAATTGCTAGGAGCGGTCCGCGATAAAGAAAGCTCGCGCGCCGCTAAAAGGACGAGACCGCCAGAAGCGCAATCAATTTCTTTTGATTAAGCGCCGCGCACGCGCGTCCCTTTCTTTTTTTACTAAACACGCGCTCGACTTTTTAATCAACACACGCGCTTCTCTCGCGCTGCGTAGCCTACGCATTTCCCATTCGCGGCGATCGTAAATTCTCCATTTCCCGGCGATAAATTCGCCAGCGCAAGAGCATTTTATATACGCGCGAGAGACGCAAAACAAATTCACGCTCGAACTCGCTTATAAGCGGCGGCGCGTGCGTTGTGTGTGTGTGTAGCTGTGGATGCGTATACTGTGTTGGGTATTGGATCTGGATCGATGCGATATTGAAGGGACTAGGAGTGCGCTGGAAATAAACGGTTTTCGACCCCTGCTAGCGGTTTGTGCGATTGCCAAGGAATTTTCTGCGTGCAAGCTTTGATGGGGATTCTTTTTTGGGTGGTAATGAAATTAAAGTATTTGAGTGTTTTTATTTTACGTTCTGGGTCATTGGGAATCCGAGCGGCTTATTCAATGGTCATCGCGTTGTGTTAGCGTGTTTCATTTTTATTTTTTTTTATTGCTTTTATCATTTGGTGTGTATAAACTATGAGAATGTACACGTGGAGAATGATCATGCGATTTAAGGAGTAGATTGATTTCTAAGCTTGTAAATTAATTGCATATTTAATTCCACCGATTTCGTTCACTTTCCTTACTGACATATTTATCTTACTTGTTATTATATCATTTATTTTCTACGCGGTGCTGCGTATTGATCGGGCACAATTGATAAAATTCCAATTAGATTAATCAATCTATACTTAGTCATCGTTCGATTAACTTCAAATAAACATTTTATTATACCTTCAGAAGACTATAATTTCACTAAAGAAAAAACTGAATACCAGGCGGTACATCTGTCAAGGATAAAAAATAAAACGATAAAGATAATCGATAAAATTAAATCTCTCTCAACTTCCAACCAGTGAAAAGTCTCTAAACTGCCCCTCTCCCTCCAAGAGCAAAAGAATAACCTCACATATGAAGTGAACCAATTCCCTTTCGAATCCTCGAGCTTTGCCTCCGTCATAATGTGTATAAAGTCACAAAGGTCGTGCTCTGAAAATACAATGCGCGGGGGAGAATCCTCTTAGAGAGGCCCCGGCGACGGCAAAACAAACGGCCGATAAAAAAAGAAAAAAAAAGGAGCTTGTGTCCTTTTATTTCAGAGCGCAAGAAGAACCGATTGAAAGAAAGCGCGCCGACTTTTCACTTGGCACAATAACGCTTATATCTATATATACATATATATACGATGCGTGATGCGCGCCCCCTCTTTTAACAATTTTTCCTGAGCGCGCGCGCGCAGGTGGCGGAAAAAAAGGGAGAATATTTCTCGCGCGCACAAGTGGCCCTTTTCCCAATGACAGAACACACAAAAGTCGCCCCTGCGCGCTCTGCACTATCGATGCGTGCGTTATATATATATATACAGGTTGGAAGAGATATCGATCCCTGGCCCTCGACTAATTTTATCCTTGCAGCGGAAGCACAGAGCGGCTCTCTCGCGAGCTTTTTTCTTTTAGATCTCTCTGTGTGTATTGTTTTTTCTGCCTTTGATTTGCTGCGGGGGATATTGAGGATTTAGATTTGGAGTAGGTTGATTTTCGGTATGTGGAATTTGTGCGGCTGCTGGCCGAGGGATTAGAGGAAGCTATGAAGTGCTGGATCGTAGAAAATCGGAAAGTTTGTTAATGCGTTATCGTACACACAGTTTTGAATTTTCAGAGTGCTGCTCTCACGGCTCGAACTAATACGATGGAAATGCCGAAACTAATTTTATAAAAATGTTGAATAAAGCTTTTAAGTATAATAATAAAGCTTTTAGTCCATGTGTAAGTTTCACTGAGCTATTTATTATGAGATTAAACTTCTATTTACCAAAGTTAATTTAATCGTCATTAATTATGAAGAATATTTACACTGGACTATTTCATAGTGCAGTCGCGCATTGATCGAAGTTTCAAACAGTATTTCATCCAAGTAATCCCATAGAAAAAGTATGGTTTTTGCTCAAAGCTTAGAAGCGTAAGTCGACTTAAAAGTTTGCTTTCTAGTATCTCGTTCAGTGCCGTTTTTAACTTGAAACGATGCTTCATCCTATACGCTTGAAAGAATTATCGTACAACGAACTAAATATTAAAAACAATATACTGGGAAAAGCAGATAAGTGGGTCAGTTCTGGGCTAAAAATATTAAAAGCTCAAAATGATTGTATTTTAATTTAATACAAATTTCAGCTTAAAATAAAATTTTTAAAAAGAGGATTTTTATTAAATTAATATTGAAGTATGCGGGCTTTATTAAAATACTTGAATTACCGTAATTCGAAAAAAAATTTATAGCAACACGAAAGTATGTAACCGGATCACTTATAAGTGACCACAAAATGGGTGGAATAACTAGATCAAACTTTTTGCACATATTTTATTATCAAGATTATTATTATTAAATGGTATTTTAATTATAGTAGACTTATTTTAGCAAAAAGCAGAATTATTTATAAATTTTAGGTAATTTAGTGAGTATTATGATTTTCTTTGTTAAAATAAACAATAAATTTTTAACAAAATAAACGTTTGCTTAAAAATAAATTAAACGAAGCATCCTGCATCGAATTACTTTTTACCAACCCACACAAAAACTTTTATTTCTAACAAATTCAAACGAAAAATATCAATCCAAAAAGCTCGAAAAACGCAATACCAAACAAATCTTACACTCCCACTTCCCCATCCCTAAAAAAACGGACCGACCATCCATCGCTCAGAGCCTTCCCACATTTATTCGTCAAACTAAAACTCCCTCTCTCTCCTGCAGTCCAGCCGCGTCCGTACACACACTCGCACAAACACATGCCCAGAGCGCATCGATTTCCAGTGACAAAATGATTGGTGCCCACTGGCTCGCTCCCCCGATCGAGCCCGATAAGTCGCCGACAACGACGTATTTATGCGCGCCGGACTCGTCTCCCTCCTCTCCTCGGGGGGTCGAGCCTATAGCGCCCGCAGATGCTTCCCGCAGTTCTGCTCTCTCGCCTCGATTATTATTACCTATATATTTACGCGAGCCGCCCGCGAGTGAAGACGGAATTGTTCCGAGGCGCGCTAATTCATTGCGGCCTATCATCAGCGTGACTTTCCTTTATTACGTCCGTTTCCCTCTAGCGCGCGGATGAGAGTATAGAGAAGGAGAGAAGGAGAGGTTGTGCGGGAGAGCTGGACGGTCAGTGAGGATGATTTGCATTTTGCGGAATTGCTGGGAATGAGGAGAGGGATTAGGAGGTTTTTCGGTTTTGAGAGCTCGATAATGAGTTGGGTTGAGTGAAAATTTTTGAGGATTTGGATTGATATCTGCATGTTATGATTAATCGAGTGTCGAGTGACGGGGGAGTGCTTTTTAATTGTTGTTTTTGGTGTTCGGTTTTGGCGTATTTATAAATTTTTTAAACGTGAAATTGTTAGTAATTTTTTTTTTTTTCATAATAGCTATACATATTGCAATCATCCATCACTCAATTCAGTGCAAGTGATAAAAATCTGCTGAATTTGAAGTCGAAATATTTGAAACTTGTATTTTTTGCTCGTATAATAGATATTCGCTACAGATTGCATAACTTGCTTCCAATCGCGTGCACGCCTGTCGAGTATGATAATGGCAAAGTGATTTAAGGTTATTTTTAAACTTAATTAATGATTGATAATAAACATTTAGGAAATGAGACTTGAAGCCTTTGCAATAAAAAATATGAAACTTAGAGTTTTGCATTGATTTTAAACTGTATTTATTTTCAACAGAAAAATTTAATAATTTCGATAAATATGGAAACTTTTCTGAATAAAATACGCTTATTCAAGGTTACCTATATACGATATTTTACAAACGACCATGTGAAATCAGTAGTAAATAACTCTGTGTTTCTTTATACAAAGAATCAGTTATTTTCTCTTCAAAACCACACCTGAACAGATGCATAGTTGTTAAACGGGAATTTATATTTTATATGTATACAAGAAAAACACGACCTCCTTTTTTTCTGTATTGCAATAATTGACCATAAAATAAATAGCATTTTATATAGCTTTAGATATAGCAAGCAATAAAGTTTTTGTCCATAAGTTTTTCTTCAATGGGAAAAAAATGCATTTTATTCTATGTCATTTGTATTTTTACGTTTATTTATTTATATTTTTTTATTATTAGAAACAAAAAAATCTTGGCCAGCACACAACAATTTATACTAAATTCGATTTCACTAGCACAGAATCAATACTTGGCACATTTTTTTTCAAACAATATACTATTTAAATTTTTGCTAATATGATTCAATTCAATTTTCTATTTTTTATTATATTTTTGTTATTTTAAATAATAGTAAAAATTCGCATAAGAAAATAATATTGTAGTGTACATCAAATTTTGCAGGTCATTCACTGCACTAAGCTTAAAAATCAAATTAAAATTTCTCTTTTACTTCATTGAATAAAATCAATATCTTTGGAAGAACTTGTTTTAATTTTATCTACATCTTAGCTTAATAAGTCTGAACTCACATTAACAAGCAAAAAAGCTTTTTAAAGAATAGATTTAAAAAATATTCTCCTGTTTAAAAATACTAATTTTTTTATATAAAATTACGATTTAATATTTGAAATAATATTGCAGATAATAATTTGATATTCTAACTTATAATTGTGCTTATCGATATATTAATCTCAATGAGAATGATTTCTGAAAAATAAGTTTCTAAGAGCAGCTGATAATTTTATTGATCCAGTGATAAAAACATTTTAGTATTTAATCTTAAAATAATAAATCTTCAATAGATTAGCTTAAATTAAGTTGCATCCTACCTGAGGAATATTAGCATCAAGTTGTCGATTAAGCGCATCTCTTTCCTTTTCCAGCTCTTGCAGCCTGGATTCAGCCTCTTGAAGACGTTCTTGGCTCTCCCTGAGCGAGTCCATAAGTTTGTCTCGCTCATCCAACACAGAGACCATAAGGTGCTCGAAGTTGGCATCCTCTCCAGAAAACTGGGAGCTCCTCTGGCTGATACTGTCCTCCACGATGGTCGGCATCACGTCACACATCATATTCCACATTTTGTTCTGGACTAAACACTCACAATCAAAGCCTTTGCTCGACTCTACACCACTTTAATTCACAAACCGTTCCTCTATCCATACGGCAACTCATTGAACCACCAATTCTTCAACTACCAGATTTAACTAAGCAACCGCTATCCGGCACCAAGGCCCAAAATCATTTCTTTGGTCCTGGTGATTGCTTCTGAAGAAAGTTTTCTTGAAGCTCTGTCCACAATTGGGATTCTGTGTCCACTTGGGCACAGGAGGACATCCTCATCCTCAGCTTTGTTCTTTGTGTAGCTTCCTATTACAAATAATTCATATAATTGAAAGTCATTGTGAATATAATTTTTAGAGTATTAGTGACATACATTCATCTTAATAATACTATAAAGTACATTTAATTAATTTTTCAAAATTTATTTTAATTAATCTGTTATTTAATTTTATGATTGTTAAACAACAAAGCTCTATAAATATTCTCATTAGCCAAAGCTTATGTATCTTTGATAAGACTATGCAGACAAAGAAGATTGGTCTTTAAAGTGGAGAATATTAAAAAAAGAGATGAATCAGTGATGATTCACCTACTTTAAATCTGCTAAATATAATTGTCAAAATACAAATTTGTTAAGAAATAGCCTATAGTATGTTTTCTTTTTTATAAGTGAAAGAGTAAAATAAAATGTTGTAATGAAAATTAAATTTTGTATTCAATTGGCAGATAATCAAACTACTTGTCATTTCAAATTAATTTAAAATGTAAGATCTAAATTTTCACTTAATTTATATTAAAGTAAAACCCTCAAGCTTTTGAAATAAGATCAATAAATTATTTTGCTAAATGAATAGATCAAGCTCGACATAAAGGAGGATGCTCGAAAGGTGCTGATTTTGACCCAGCCATAAACTTTATTTTTGTTACTCACAAAGCTTAGAAAGTTTAACGCTGTCGTAACTGCAACAGCCCTCTGAAAGTGCACTAAAAAACCAACTTCTCCTGAAGCGACTCTTAACTCTCGCTAACTACAGACCATTCCCACACCTTAGCGTCCAGTTGGCCCATCGCCTCACAGCCAACTACCACAGAACACCACCTTCAATCCTACACCAATCACCCCTTCGAAGCACCCTCCTCCATCCTTTGCTCAGCCAAACTCACCGTTGGAAGGCAGAGTCAATCAGCCAGGAGCAGAAGAGCTGCTCCCACAGAAGACAGCCAAGAGCTTGGCTTTGCTGCTGCTGCTGCTGCTGGTGATGGTGGTGCGGGGGGGCCCCCCCGGGAGTCTCCGCGGCTCGGCGCGCTCCTCAGCTCTGGGCCTTCGTTCTTGTGAGCGATGCCGCCTGGGGCTGGGCCCCGAGCTGAGGCCGCCTCTGCTCCGGACTCTGCCGGCGCGCGGCTCCAAGAACGTTTACCTCGCCCTCCATGATATAACGCGCGCGCTCTACACACCACTCACACACAGCTTGTCCGCCGCTCCGCTGCTCTCTCTCTTTCTCTCTCCCTCGACGATCAATCGACGTCGCTCCCTCTCTTTCTCCGACTATATAGCAGCCAGGCGCGCACGCTAGCTCGCTGCTCCCCGTGCGATGATGTCCCGAGGAAGCTCCCCGAAGTGGATGATCCAGGGGGAGAGTAGGGAGGGGGGGTTCTTGTGTCCCCTTGAGCGCCGGCTCCTCCTTGCACTTCCGCGCTGTCGCGCGCGGGCTACCTCGGAGCGCGCACACTTTTTGCTCCTCTCCTTCTGGGCTTCGCCGCGGCGAGTTAAAGGGCGCCTCGCTCGATTTTCAGCTGGTGCGAGGGAGCGAGAGAGACAGCTCGACGCACACTGCACACACCTAAACGATTATCTCCGACTCTCTCTCTCTCTCTCGCGCGCGCGCTCGGCCAGGCGATGGGGGGCTTGCAGACGCACACCGGACAGAGAGAGAGTTTTTCGATGTATATATATAGATATATGGAGAAGGTATGTACGCTGGCGAAGGTGTGTTTGCGCGCGCGCGGCCGCCGCCGGAGTTTAGCTCTCTGTATACGGGCGCGCACACCGAGAGAGAGACAGAGAGACACAAGCGCGACGACGCGAGTATATAGAATATCTAGCCAAAGGGGGGCCCCCTGCCTGAGAGAGAGAGAGAGAAACGGAGCTAGCTGTAGGTGGTGCTCTGGCGCGCGCGGCAGGCTTGACAGATATACAGGCGCACTTGGATATACATATACACGGAGCACAGAACACTCACACTCACAAAATAAGACGAATTTTCTTCTCCGCGGAGCTCGCTTCCCGAGAGCTGCTCCGGTACTTATATACACACGCACTCGAGTCGCGCCACACACAGACACTAGATCCACGCGCGCGCGCGCGCGCGAGCTCACCGGCTCGCCTTCTTATCTATCTCGCTCTCTCGTGTGGGCGAGATTTTTCCTCTCGCTCCCCGACGTGTGTATCAGTGTAGAACCGCCGCCGCCGCCGCCGGCTACGTACGCACACTAGCCCCGCCGAGCTGCATATCCCCGCCTCGCGTTTGAGGTTAGCTTTTCCTCGACGGCGACGACACACCTATAAATCCGCGCGCACGGGGCCAGACAGAGGAGGCGGCTGCTGCTGCTCGCCGCGTATAGGTATATATATATAGCGGACGGAACACACACGACGACGGCTATGTGCGCTCTGCACGCGCGCTCTGCGGCTCCACTGTGCTCTAGCTACTCTCTCTGCGCCTCACCCGCCGCCGCTGCTCGGCGCACACCGTCAGAGAACGGACCTAGCCAGTCACATCTGCCCCCCCCCTCCTGCTAGCTCCCTTCTTGCAATGTCGCGGTGCTAGGTATATATATACCTTTGTAGGTGTGGGTTATACTATATATAGTGGGTATATGAAAGAGCAGGAAAGTGGCGATGCGTAGGCCATCTGGCGGAGGAGGCGGGAAGTTGGGTTAGCGCGAGCCGCGAGCTGCGAGGGCGGATCGGAGGGAGAGATTCGCGGGAGGTATGGAATGTGGGTTTTGGGTCGGCGGGGTGCTTGGGTTTTTGGGGGAGAGAATGGTTTTTTGAGGGTGGTTGTGTGGGATTGTGGCGAAGTGCGATAATGTTTGGTGAGTGTAGTTGAGATTGATGAGGTTTATTGACTGCTGCAGGTGTTTTAAGAGAGCCTGAAGTCTGTTTGAAGTTTAATATTGATGTTATTGTAAAACGTTCATGATGAATTTTATTTCTAATTTAGTAGCTTTGATTGTCTTAGTAAATCTTTTGAATGCTTCACGTGCTGAATCTATATGGTAATGAATTGAGAATCATTTGCAAAATGCAATTAAATGACCTTACCTTCATCAAGATTCATGAATTACAAAGTAATTACGATGTAACTGAAGATTAAAAATCTTGTGATAGCAGTATCGCTTGCTTGATAAATTTTAATTTTATAGGATACTATAAATATATTTAAGGAAAGTTAGTACTTTCTGTTTAATCAATTTTAATTATTGTACATATATCATAATGTTGATTCTCAAAATAAATTATTTGAAATAAATATGTTTTGTATAGAAAACAAAATGTTATATACGTTAAAAAATGCAAATACCTAAACTTGGAAAAAAAATATTCATTTTAATAATCATAATTAAACGCTTTATAACAACAATTATACGTCTGCGATTGTATTTAAAAAATGTCTAAATATTTGTTTTCTAAGAAAATATTATTTCTTAAAGGCGATGTTAACTATAGTGAATTCATAATAATTAGATCTAGAAATTTGCTAATTTTATGTTATATCTTAACTTCATTCGATATATTAATTTTCACCGATTTAATTCGTAGTTATTATTAAAATTCATACAAATTTTTACAATATGATGTGAACTTTCTATATAAATTCTTGAATTAGCAGTTATAAGAGAATAAAAACTAAGGAAGTGTTTACATAATAAGCTGATAATTGCTTCAAACTAAAAGTAATTAGTTTCCTATACCAGGAAAAACAACTTCAAGTACAATATGTTATTTTGTACCTTACTTCTTGTGAGAATTTTTTTTTAAACCATTCATACAATGGAAGGATACATAAAATATTCAGATTAGAACCTACTTCAGTAGTCGACCAGCAACTTTACTGCATCCTGTGATAATTAATTTTTACGATAAAAAATTTAAAAAAAAAAGTGAATTATTATTATGCATTGATATCAATATTTTAAATATATAAAGGTCAAAAAATACTTTTTATCAAATATTAATTTTTGTTCTTTTTGGATTATTACATATAAGCATTATATTCGCCAACAAAATACATTTAACTATTAAACCAGTATGAAACTTTGCTTAAATCGAAAAAAACTGCATTGTGGAAATTGTTTAATTTGTTGTGTGTATATATAATATGATATGATATATTATTGTAATTGTATTATCATAGTTATGAATAAATTTATACATCATTTATTGGTAAATTTTCTTAGATAAAAATTTCCCAACAGGATATCAAAAAGAAAATCGTTTTTTCTTTTCCTGATTACTTACACATTTTGATATTCTTGAAAAATCTAATTAATCTATTTTTTTCTATGTGATTAAAGATTTAGTTTTTGGTACCTTTAATGAATGTTGGCATTCATTAAAAAACATTATATAAATGTCCGTAAAGCCTATAATTACACTTTGCTCGATTATCATTATAAAATCTATTCAATACCTTATTAACTGTCATTATTATATATTCTTTCTGTTTTAAATGTTACTTTGCGATTTAAACTATATTGGAAAATCCCAAATAAAAAATGATCTACCATTAGTGTATGTACTATAGTACAAACAGTTAAATAAATTTCAAAGAAACCTATACAAATTCCAATGTTCTACGTACAATATTTATCACTTCACTTATCTGACAGTCCAAAATTCTAACCGTAAACCAATTTTTCATCCCAGCCCATAAAAAACCACCACGCAGCGCTACTCCTTAAATCACCCAAAACCCAAACCCAGCCCATTTTAAACATGAATTCGAATTGATCGACCTGATAAAAATCGACCCAATTATTTCCTCCCCGAAAAAGAAAAAGAAAAAAGGGTCGAGCGAGAAGTCAGGGCGATAGAAAAAGGAGCGCGCCGCGAGCCGGCCGAGGAAAATAAATGGCGGTGAATGGACCCCGGCCAAAAGTCGATGCGGTATTTTTCTACTCGTAATGATTTATTTTTCTACGCGCGCTTTCTTCGTGACACACTTGGCCAGGGCACTGGCTCTCCCGCGACTTCGAACCTGCTTTTTTCGATCCCCCGCCGCGGAAAGGGAAAACTTTGCGCGGCTTGCCAGAATCAATGTCGGGATCGTGCGATTGGAATTTTCGAATTTTTCGAGGGAATTTTTGGGAGATTTTGGAAAAGGATTGGGCTGGGAGAGATGATGGATTGGGAGTCTGGTGGTGATAGATTTTTTTTATTCAATTTAATGGTTGTAGAAAGTGGTTGGTAGTAGCAGACGTTCTTATATTAAATTTTATATGTTGAAGTTGCGCTTTATATGTTAATGTATTAAAACTGACGCTAATGTGAATGTGATATTCGAAAACAATGTCTTACTGTAACTGACTTGTTCTACTTATACATGATTGAAAATAGTGCAAGTACACAATCGCTGGTTCAAATTCAAAGACTTAAATTGAGGCTCAAATTTGAAATTTAAGTGTATGTTAGAGTTGCAGTAATTATTCATAGTTTAAACATCTTCATCGTAAGACCTACAATAAAAATTTTTTAAGCTATTATACGAGTAAGAAAAATAATACATTTTAATGGATATTACTTTTTAAGGAAAACTCTATAAATATACCTCCTTTGTCCTGTCCCTATCTTATATTCATTCTGTTAAAGCTGGTTCAATTCCATTTCAGAGTTCTAATTCGAATAGATAATAATCCATGTTTGGACTTAATGTGTATATTATATTGTTATTAAGTTTTAAAATTATGTAAACATCTACATCTATTCGTCTGCTTCAGTCTATAAGTTAATTTTTAATTTATTATTAAATAAGTTGAAAAAGTACAAATAATTATTTTTAGCAATTAAATCTATTACTTTATTTATGAATTACAAATTCTATAAATATTTGCACATTAAAATTCTGAAGAAGAATTTAATCAACCTAAAGAAAATGGAGAAAAAAAAGGGGTTGCCAAATATTAGTATCTCTTGTATTATTAATTTAAAAATGTTTTGAGATTTGATTATAAAAATATAATATTGATATTAATTAATTTGGTACCGATAGTTTCTCAAATTTTTCTGTTCCCATAGTTCTATTTATTTTTACGCTAAATAAACCAACAGAATTTGTATTTATTTTATTAAATAATTGGTATACATCTATAATAACAGCGCGCATTATCAAAATAATTTTGATCCGCCTTATTATTAAGTAACAAAGAGAATAATTAATCAAAACAAAAAAAAATAAATTATAACCTACTTTCAACCACCGGAATAAAAAATAATTAAATTAAGCCTTATCATTTAAATTTTATCAGGCCTTAATAATAAAACAACCTATAATAGTCACACCCTAATTACTATCTCGTTCAACTTTCTACTAAAACCTAAAAGAAAAAGCCAACAATCATCATTAAATCACACCTCCCAATCTCAATTTCAAACGAAAAACGGCCAAAAGAGCGCAGCAGATACCAACGCTCCTCTCTGTCTCTCCCTAAAACCAAGCGCGCGCATCCAGCCTCCGCTGCTCTCGCAATCAATAAACTCGGAGATGAAGCTGCGCAGAGAAAAGTATGCGCAAGGGCTGAGATCGCTCTGCGGAGGCTGCGGGTAAGCATCAGCGCACAACCGCAGTACAAACACAGTGCCATGAAGACGCACACCTGTCCTCCCGAGGCCACAGGTAAGGAGACGAGGATTGTTTATTTTTTATCGAAAGCTATGCTGTGCAAGAGTTTTTGAGGGTAGATTTGGTGGATTTTTGTTTCGCTTGAGGGGTAGATTTTTGGTTGGATGCTGCTTGTGTTTGGTGGGGTGCACTTGGGGGTGCTTTCTCGAACTTTCGGAGGGGACGTGGAAGTTTCTTTTTTGGATGCTGGTGATGGTTCGATGACTGCTTTGTTGACGGAGATGTTTTTGAAAGTAAGAATGTTATTAATGGGCCGATTTTTGGGTTTGAGAGTTAATTTGAGTTTGTATTTTTTATGTGAAATTTACAAAACATATTGGATTTCTATGTGCTTTAACTTTATACTTTCAAAAAATTATAATCCTAACAGAAATATCTTAGTCAACGGCATCAGCTTATTAATTTTAATTTAACTGCATAGCATGTTTATCATTCGCTCTTTTTTTTTATATTGTATACAAGTGCATAGAATTTTCTAGTTGAAATGAATGAACTGGATCAGTTAAAGCTAGTAAAACACAGTGATATTCAAACTTAATTGTATGAAATCTACCATTTTTTACCGATTCTTTGTAATTAGATTTATCTTTACGGTTAGCAATGCGTATCATTAGCGCCATGTTCAAATAGCATTATTTATCATAAAAATAAAAATTTTTTTTGTGTAATATCAAGCACAGTTTTGTTTTGTTTAGTAATTAAAAGTATTTGTATTACGGGTAAACATTGCTTTTTAAAAACACGTAACCGTTATCACCATTGGGCACGTTATGTGAAAAAACAATGTTTGACAAGTTATTGTTGATAGCTCATCTTTTCTTAATTCCTATTCTGTGTATCTAAATCATAATTATAAGAAATCCTTTAAATGTACCTTAAATTTAAAGAGATTCAAAATAAAATTATTCTTTTCTTTATTAAATCTGGCAATATTTTTCAACGCTTAGCATTAGCATTAGTTTGTTTAGCCAAATAATAATTTTCAAAAGTTCTAGTATCAATAAAATCTCAATTTGTAATAAAAAATTTATTTTCTTTTCTAAGGTACTAATGAATGAGGCGTTTTACAGTTTAAAGGCCCGCTTAGTCCAGTCTATAACGTTTGAAAACAGTGTAAGCTTTACATAAATTTTTACAAAACATCATTAGAGAAATTTTTATTTCGTATTAATTATTTTAAAGTATTTAAGAATTAAAAATATTTTTTTTTTAAATTGTTTTTTATTGCTGAAATATTGAGATCTCACATAGCGGGTCAAACTAAATTTATTTATTTATTTCAGTGCCAGTACCATAAAAAATATATTAAATAATTAATAATATAATAAAAATACTCATTTTTTATTAAAAACATGATAATGTATCGTTTTGTTATTTCTTTTTAATTCACCATAATTATGTTTTTACCTTAAGTATTGCATTTAATCATAACTTTTATACTGTGAAGCTTACTAGGATGTAAGGCTATTACAAATGTTTATTTTAGCTTTCACTTACAATGCTACACGACACTGTAATTTTTCATGTTTATACAAGCAACTCGCATTCTAAACTGCCTCAACAATTAAAATATGCGGAAATTTTATTGTACTTTTTAATGTGCACAAAAATTAAATTTTTTTAAAGTTACAAAAATAAATTCTAGTAAAATGCATGTATACTAAAATACTCCTACTCTGTAAATTTTAAATAGTGTAGAGTGCTCCACTACGTAAGTACTAAATAGTGGAATTCGCACTAAGAAATAGTAAAAAATTCACTACTTCATTAGAAATATTCACTGATTTATCATGAATATTCATTAATTTATGGTAAATTTTCACTATTTATTAGTGGAAATTCCACTATTTAGTACTTAGCGAAGAATTCTGCACTATTTAAAATTTACAGAGTAACTAAAGGGAATGATAAAAATTTCTGCTCGAAGCACACTGAACATTACGTAAATTATAATAAGAATTGCATCTTTTTCAATTTAGTTAAGTTTATAAATACATTTTTCGTGCAACTAGATTATATAATACGCTCGTTCAATTACATAAATACAAAATATTTTGCAAAAAAGATTTCTTATTCAAAAATACTCATTGAACTCTCATAGCATGTACCGATAAATTTTCCATTAATAACTCACCTTCATCCACCCAACAACTCATCTCACTATTTTTCTCCCTCAGCTATGATAGGCGAGCTCTCCAGCAACGGAGAGAGCCTCGACGACATTTCGGAATCAGTAGACGAGTTACGCGAAAAACTAGCCAACATGAAGCGACTGATGGAGGATCGCAGAGGCACCACCCTGGGCGACCTTAGCGCCCGCAAGCAGCGCGCTCGGGATGCCGATATAATAGATGGCAATTTCCTCTCCTGGATATTTGGCACAGCCCTGGCCGTCATACTCAGTGTCAGCTTCTACGCCTTCTACAATCTTTACAATGCTGTGCTCAAAAAGTTCCCCAGCAAGCACACCGAGCTTTAAATATCCTATGTGTCGCTGCGTGATTATTGCGGCTGAGCTCGACGATGTTTTTTGCGGGAGACGGAGTCGTTTTCTACGAAGGGTTGAGCAGACTGGTACGAACTGTTTCGAAGGCTGTTGTGTGGTTTTTAGCGAGAGTTTGGTATTATGATTGATTAACTGATTGAATTGTAATCGTTATCCGGTCTTAATATGAGGTTTTTTAATTAGTATGCGGGTCTGTGAAGTAATTCGGTTTTAAAGCTTTTCGATGTTATATGAATCTTTTGAAATTAAAATATGTATTGCAGTCGAACTTTCTGGGATGAGGGTGCATACCAAGTTTTTATGAAAATGAACAAATTTAAGTAGTTTCATGATTAGCGGCAGTGATTTCCAATGTGATTTCAATTATGATTTCACGTAATTTGAGGCGATTTCTACTGTTTTAAAATTTTATATTATACTTACATTAGTAAAGAATTTTTTATTTTACTTATAAATTTTCAATTTATACTTGGAAATTTGAAATTATGGAAAAAAGTTCATCTGCAGTACGAATTTGTCGAAAACAGTTACAATCAAAATCTGTCAATTATTTGTCAATCGTTAAACTGGATAAAAACATGTATTAAGACTGGAACATATCTTTTCTCACTTGAATACTGAACTCATTATCTTCGAGATGATCACAGTATTCTTTGAACAATAAACTATTTAGATTTATTATTACTAAATTGCGATTACACACATAGATATACTTTATAAGGAATATAATCATTTCGAGTGCAACCATATTTTTCTATTAAGAAAAGTCGATTTTCTTGCAAAATAAGTTTTTTATGTTGATTACACAAGAACAGACTTATAAGGAGAGTCTCAATCATTTAAGTTACAAATTTTGCTAAAACTTTGAGTGGTTTCTATTGATACAAAAATTTAAGTGCAGCAGACATGGTCCGACAAGTAATAGTCTGTAATAGTATTGCAACAAAATTCTTTTATCTGAATACAAATCTCAAGATAACGGTGTCACTGACGGTTTTAATTTTCTAGTGTAAAAAATTGAAAAGTTATAATAAAATATAAACATAATTTAAGTTTTGAAGTATAACCATATGTATTTAAGCAACGAAGGCTTAACGACGCAAATTATATATTTGAGCTTTACTTTAAGGTTATAGAATAAACCTTTCAAAGTTATACAGTAAAATTCGTAATCCAAATATTGTAGACTCTTCTCATTAGAAACATTAATAAAATGTTATTCTTACGAAATATATACTGTTACATTATATTGAAACTACTACATAATAATCATAATATAGATGATTTATATAGACAGATTTTTAAATATTCTAATTTTAACAAACAATTATAACATGTTATTAATTTTATTATTTTATACCGTCATAGATAGAAATGTTAAGATAATTTAGCTGTTTTTCTACATTCAGATTAAGTTTATTAATAATGTGCACATATAGTTTAAGAGAAAGACGGGAAAACAATGCAATTGATTTTTTATAATTTATTTTAAGTATTTTATTTATGTATGTATATATTTTGTAATTGACCAAAAAGTGATAATCAACGACAATGTTGCAAGATTTTATATGTGAGTATTTTAATGTGTGTTGAGAGTGAAAAGTTGATATACGAAGGAAAAATAAAACACTATAAAAAATATCAAACTGTATTGTTCGATCTTTTTAATAAATTTCTTGATTTCAATTCATTTTCTTTGTGTACTACCTAAATAATTCATTGCTTTAAATTATTACATTTTTAAATGATATTTTAATGTTATAAGTGTAGGTTGGGAAAATATACATTTGTGGAGTTATCACGTAATAAGTTTTATTAAAATGACTATTAAATGACAATTATACTAAAACATTTTTACAAAATACATGCATCAAAACTGTTGTAAAAGACGTTTAAAAAAGTATAAGAGTCACGAAATAAATAACTAAAAATTATAATATTCTAAAACGCAAAGTCGTAAGTTTGATTTGAATGAAGATATGCAAGTTATTTTTCAAAATTACTAACTTGCAATTTAATCATTAAGAAAAATTTGCATGCATTTGTTGTATTCTTCTTGTTGCTAAAAAAAGATAGATTATGACCAATGTATTTAAAAATATGTCTTACGAAGATGAGTAAATGATTAATAACGTCTAAAATTCATTAGAAATAACATTTACCTTAGAAATTTCGCTTTTAATACTTTCCCTTCTTCTTGATAATGCCGATATTTCGTATTCTAGTTCTGTCAGCTGAAACATGAGATATTTGTAATTTTGTAAATAATAATTTGGACTCGTATTTTGCAGTATTAACAAACAGTAATTTACCTCTTCCTCTGTTTTTAATACATCTCTTTTCAAATCTTTTATCAAATATTTTTGTAGATTTCTCAAAGACGCACTTTGATGTGTCGTAAACGTAGGCTTTTTAATAATTTTTATCTTTTTGTCGGTATCCTTAGACTAAAAGAATTTAAATTTTATTTTTCGTTCCATAATAATGAGATTACTGTTTATTAATGTTTGCAAAATAGAGTAAGTATAATCATATTTATGTTGACTACAGCCGAATACTGTGTTCAACTGTCAAATATTGAGTTGTAGATTTTATCGGCATAACGTACTTTGCTTTCTTTGTATCTCAAGTCTTGTTTGAGATCGCTAATTTTTCCATGAATATTCTAACACAAAATTATTTCAAATATAGTTACTCTTTTTGCATTAAAATTTTACTTTTTAAAAACAGTTGACTAACCTCTAATGCATCTTTCGGTAAAACCTAGAAAATAACGAAATCATTAAATAAATCCGATTATGAATACATATATTTTTAAATAATAATAAACGAGATACTAACAGACTTCTTTAAATCTTCTTTACGACTATTGTACTAAAATAAAATATAAAATTATTAACATTATTTATACAGTCAATTTTAATAATACTTAGTAGTACTTAATAATATATAAAATAAAATATTTAATAACACAATTGAATAAAATTACCATAATCATAAGAAAGCTCGAAATGCAAACAGTGACAAATAAAAAGATCCACAGCATTTTAAAGGCACAACATTTTAAAATGTAAGGCCATATAGCACTATAAATTTGTATACTCATTTTAACCGAATTTATTGATAATTTGTATTATTTATTAATAACATTTCTTTGTGATAAATATAACCAAAAAATTTGATGAAAGGACCGTACTTTTTTGACAGCTATTCTTGTCTACCACGTTAAAAAACAGATGAAAATAAGCTATTTACTATAACCAAAGTTACGATAAATAAAATTTTGTAATAATAATATAAAGTTTAGCATTGAATCAATTTTAATCTTGAAATTTTATTAAATTAAGTTATATTTTATCAGAATTTAAGAGCTAAAGCTAATTTCTTCCACATTAAAATTTGAATGTCGCGCCATAAAAAGAGCAGAAGGCATGATGCAGCTTGCAAGTGCATCTGTACACAAAACATTGCATAACAGCTGATTTTATAAATAGAGAAAAGCACGCTTTAAGTGTTTTCATTAAAAATAGGAATTATGAAAATTCTGGGAGCACTGAAAAAGGAAATAAGAAAATCAAGAACAAGTTTCTGTGTTTCTCATTCAGAAAATATATTTTCCGTTAGATCATAAACCGGCATTTTAGCTTTAACTTATTCTGCTTTTCTAACAAAAACTTAAATAAGTAGAAAATTATTCAGCTGGATTTTAATTGGTACTTAATTTAATGTTACGAAAATTTTACAAAAAATGCTACTTTACGTTAAACTCTTCAACAAAGGCCTGTGAGCGTCGTTTATTTTCTTCAACTCTAACCTTAAAAAATGACGAACGTATTCACAGCGGCGTGCCAAATGGAGAATATACTTACGATTATGAATCTTTTGAAGATTCAATGGCAATTTTGCCAACGGAATCTCAAATTGTCATTGCTGGAGCAGGTACGGTGGCCAATTCCGTAGCGTATCATCTAGTTCTTAATGGTTACAATGATGTACTTGTGCTGGAACAAAATAAAATTGGAGCTGGAACCTCTCACTTTGGCTCCGGTACTCTTGGTCTCTTCAAACCCATTGCACACAGGAATCTCATATCTTATAGTATTAAGCTTTATCGTCAGTTGCAAGAGATGGGATACGAGATAGGACTGCGACAGTGCGGAAGCATAAATTTAGCTCAAACCAAAGATAGAATGGTTGCTTTAAAAAGAAGAATGGCTTACAATGTACCGACAGGCTTACATTGTGAAGTGAGATTGAAAGTATTTAAATAATAATTGTTTTAGGAATAAAATTCAATAAAAATATTTGTTGCAGGTTTTAGGAAAAGATGAAATAAAAAGAATGCATCCATATTTAAATGTTGATGATCTCGAAGGAGCAGTATGGGTACCTGAAGATGCAGTTGCTGATTCTGTTGCTATTTGTGAAACTTTGGCTAATTTAGCAAAGCAAGGAGGTGTTCGATATATTGAACATTGCCGAGTTGAAGGAGTTTATACAGAAAATGGAGCTGTTAGTAAAGTAAAGACTAATAAAGGTCCAGTCAATTGTCAATACTTTGTAAATTGTGCAGGAATGGTAAATATTTTTTTAATTAATACAAGTTAGTGAACAATTATTCAGTTGAAGAAATAATTTAATTTTATTGTTCAGTGGGCTAGAGATTTAGGACTTCGTTGCAATCCACCTGTAAAAATTCCAGCATACCCTGCTGAACACTATTATGCAATTGCAACACCACAATCTCTAGAAACTTCTTTAAACTTACCATGTGTTCGGGATTTTGATTCTTATTCTTATATGCGTGAATGGCAAGGTAAATATATTCTTTATAAATCTTCTAAATTTTAATACTTCAAAGTTAAAATTTTATTATTACAATTATAAGCATTTTAAAATGATTGTTAGGTGGAATCTTGGCTGGGTGGTTTGAGCCAGAAGCTAAACCAGCATTTGAGGGTAGCAAAGTTCCCTTATCTAATTGGAAAAAGCATCTCAGTATTGATCCGTATCATTGGAGACCATTATGGGATAAAGTTTTACATAGAATGCCTATTTTGAATGAAGTAGGAGATCCGTTTGTATACAATTGCCCTGATAATTTTACACCTGATGGTAGATGGATCTTGGGAGAAAGTTCTGATGTAAAAAACTATTATGTGGCTGTTGGAATGAATGGCAATTCTCTTCAAGGTGATTTTTAATTTTATATTTAAGGAGCTATTTAGGAAAAGGGCGCGTAAACAACGTAAATTATGTAGACTATATGCTCTTTTTTCAAACCATTTTTCATTTATAATTAAAAACAGTAAATCTTATTTATTTATTCAACAATTAGATAAATATTATTATTTTTATACACTATTCGAAATTTAAACATTATTTATAAAAATGCTTAGGTGCTGGAGGAATCGGTAAAGAAGTGGCCGAATGGTTAATTCACAGCGAGTCCACGCAGGAGTTACTACCGTTCAATGTACAACGGTTCATGGATTTGCATACCAATAGGCAGTACCTGCAACAAAGAGTCCGCGAAGTAGTAGGCCGTAATTACGCTATTCTTTATCCCCATCAGTGCGAATACAAGTACGCCCGCAAGTTGCGATGCTCTCCGCTGTACTCCGTTCTAGAAGAGCGTGGAGCTATATTTGGAATAAAAATGGCTTACGAAAGACCACTTTATTTTGACTCTACCTATCGACGTATGTTTTAAAAAATTTTAATGAGCAAGCTTCTATTTTTTATACTTGTTTAATACAATAATTTTATATGCTCAGGAGGACAAAGAAAACCTGTGATGCCTCCTGGAAGCTTCTATAAACCAAAGTTTTTCGATTTTATGAAGCAAGAATTTCAAGCTTGTCACGAAGGTGTTGGAATCATTGATATGAGTTCTTTTTCGAAAATAGAAATTAAGGTAAACTGTGTATAGTTTAATGGTTTAATTTAAAATAATGATAATTTTTTTTGCATGTAGTAATGCCGTCTTGTTCACAGTTAAATAAAACCTAATTAATTTTTTTTAATGCCATTTCAGTCGGTAGGATTAGAAGTAGTCGACTATTTGCAAAAATTGTGTTCAAGCGAAGTTAATTTAGCAATCGGCAGCATAACACACACAGGAATGCAAAACGAAAGGGGCGGATACGAAAACGACTGTATGCTTGTTCGGCAAGCGGAAAATAGTTACTTTATGGTATCGCCTACGTTACAGCAAACGCGCATATATCAATGGATGTCGAGGTAATATCAAACATTTTTTTCAGCCTATAATTTAATTAAGTTTATTTAAAAGATCATTTTGATACAGGCACTTACCAGCAGATCGTTCAGTTGGATTGAATGATGTCACTTCCAAGTATACAGTAGTCAATGTAATTGGACCAAAGGCGGGTCAGTTACTTTCAGAGCTTTCAAATTCTGATTTGAAGCTTTCGACTTTTACATATAAGGCAAGTGTAATTGTTTTACTTTTATGAAATCATCTACATTTAAAGCATTTAAAACTTTATAAACTCATAAAGAATTAAGAAATATAATAGCATCTAATTGAAAAAAATTGTATTTATTGCAAATACAGACCTGCAACGTAGGCTACGCGTCGGACGTAATGGTGATGGCATTTACGCACACGGGCGAGCCTGGCTATTGCCTTTACATACCCTCAGAGTATGCGCTCCACGTCTACGGGGCTCTTATGGATGTTGGTCGGGACTACGGTGTTCATGACGTCGGCGTGCTTACCCAGCGATTCATGCGAATTGAGCGATTTATTCCCTTTTGGGCCGAAGAGCTTACACCTTTTATCACACCCTACGAGGCCTCCAGCGGCTACGCGATCAATCTCGACGTAAATAAAATATTCTATCAATATAGACTAATTGAAAATTTACATTTTTAATGATTGGATTATGCATTTAAACTGCGAAATGAAAAAAGAAGTAATGTAATCAATTTTAATAATAAATTATATTTTTTCAAGATCACTGTTAAAATTAAGATTAGAAATAATGATATTTTTGTAATGACTAATTAATATAATTTAATATGTTTATTCTGTGTAGAAGGAGTACTTCATTGGAAAGTTCGCACTGCAACATCAGAAAGAGCGCGGAGTAATGAAAAGGCTGGTACTGTTTGTCATTAATAACCTTGATCTTAATAAAGATGTATGGGCATGGGGTGGAGAGCCCATTTATCGCAACGGCCAATTTGTTGGCACTGTCACATCAGCTGGGTAAGTCTATATCTTACATTTATCTTGCTAAAGTCGTTAACATTAATTCTACATCATAAAAACTAAAAATTTTATTTAAAAATTATATAATTTTTTAAATTTTGCATAAATTAAAATTTATGTAATTTAATTTTAGGTATGGATTTAACATACAAAAATTAATCTGCCTTGGTTTCATTGGACATCCTGGTTATTCGCACTCGCAGGACGAAACAAAAGTCGTTACAAACGAATTTATAACGAATTCATCGGCGGTATACGAGATCGATATTGCTGGACATCGATTCCCCATGACACCGCATATTCATTCGCTTTCTTTACCAAGTAATAAAAGCAAAAAATATATACCAACACCAGTCGTGTCCTATAAAAGTGATATCTCACATTGAATAGTCTTTCAATGTTTTGCTTAATTGATTAGTTTGTTATTTAAAAAAAGCTTTGAATAGAAATAATTTGTACTTTTTTCTTCATATTGAAAGAACTTCTCACTTAAAGAAACAAAATTAATTTTTAAAATACTCATGGTATACAATTTTATAATAAAATTTTAGACTTTACAATTTTTTGTATACCAATATATGAAAATGATCAATTATTATTAAATATATACAACGAATTTAAACCAAAGAATTTATTATGAATATAATAAATAATAATAACAAATTATGAATTGATATTTACTTAGAACAATCGATTATTTTGTTAACTTTTCTGTGACTGATTTTTGTACTCATTGTATTTTCTTAAGAAACATAAATTAAAAAAATTTTCTAGTTTTTAATTAGGATTTTAATTATAGATCTGAGCTTCATTTTTTAATTTTGAAATTAACAAACAAGAATTTAAAACTTAATACTGTATACTTTGAACTTTTAACGGATACCAAAGATATTTAGGTACCAATTTTCATAGGAATATATAGGAGAGAACGATTTTTTGATACATTAATAAATTTTTTTAACTTGATAATTATTTTAAATTTTTATATATTAGATCTGTTAAAGACATTTATGTGTACTCAAAAACTTAAATTGAATTGCTGACATAAGTTATTAATAATATAAATTAAGACAAAAATTTGTGAAGTTCACATGGAATTTGGACATATTTATGGATTATGTTATCGTTTATGAAAAATGTATAAAGTTATTGTTAATTAAAAACTCTAGCATTACTCATTAAGTAATCACTTTATGCTAATAACTGACTTACTGACTAAACATAAATGAACCACCTTAACATATAAAAAATGCAAATCCTAAAGCATTTTGTAGATTTTTGTTGAAGATAAAATCTTAAAAAAAAAGCTCATTTTGTTTCATATTAAATGTTGCTTATAGTTCATCAGATGAATTTGTTTTTTTTTTCAGTTTTTAATTATCATACTTCTTTTTTTAATTAATAGGTCATAATCTTATTTTTAAGATAAACCTATGAATTAAACTAATACCTATCATGTACTCAGTCTCATGCTCTTCTAAATTGTATATAACATTTATAATACAAAAAGTTATAGAAACATACTTGAAACAGAGGATCTATTCTGTATAAATAGAATTAACTCTTCGTTTTGCATGCTTTTGTATATCTATATACAGTTGAAATAGTACGTTTTATTATATAAAATAGACTCCTTACGCCCGTTTGCAAAATGATACGATGTCAAAAAAGTATAGAATATAAAAAATAAGTATTAAATATAAAAAATATTTGATGCGTGTAATTTTTTCTTTGTTCAAGTTTACTTCCTTCTCTCCATTAATTATATGAAACTAGATCATTGTAATTTATTTAGATAAAAAATTGTATTTGTATTATCTATATAATTTTATAGATATCAAATTTTTCTAAAAAGCTATATTTGTTTTTTTAGAAAAGAATTTAATTAAGATTATTACAACCCCTAAAGTGCCTTCTATTTTTAAAATTAATGTTTGCATTTATGTTTATAAATTTATTATAAATAAATAAATTAATAAAAAATGTAAACATAAAAATAAAATAAAAATAATCATTTCTTAATTTTCATTAATTAACAAACTATTTTCAAATAATTTCGAAAAAAGTTTTTGTTAAATTTAATAGAATACATGACATGATGATGATGAATATTTAATTTTGATATAATATAAAAATATTTAATAAGTGACAAACTGTAAAGTAACAATATAATTTTTTGATTTGTTTGTGTTTAAATTATTTTTAATATTGTAGTATTTACTGAAGTTGATATAATAACAAAACTGAAGGACATTCCGAGATCAAATAATATTAAATTTAATTCAAAATATGATCACGTGATCGTTTATTTTGAATGGTTGGGCTACACGTCCTTTTAGCGTTCACACGCGAAATAAAGTCATAAATGCTTCGCAGTTAGAGATAACGATTTCGATGATTCTGACTGTTCTAAAGTGTTTCTCTTTCGATTTAATTATAGTTACATAATTAAATAAAAAGAATTACAGTATTTTTTACAGAAGATAAATAAGCTGTAAGTAACACTCTAATTAAAGTTAAAAATTGTAATAATCCACCTCAAATATATATTTATTTTATCAATTTTAGGACAATAACTTTTTTGTTTTTTTTTTAAACAATGAATTCAAAAATCATTCATTCTTATAGTGATATAAGAGAGTACACTTGTGTCAAGTATGAAATTCCTAAATTTCAAAAAGACACACTCTATCATTTGCCAAAAACATCTTTACTGCAAGAGCCTAATGAAAACTTTGAGACAGATTTTAAAATTACATTTGACTCCAAATGTAATGCAGAAATTTTTTTGGAATTGGGATTTTTAAATGATTTACATGAAATAAATTCTAATTATCATTATGAAGTTTTTGTTAACATATCATGCGAAGACTGGAGAAAAGACAAAAATAATTTTAATGACTTTGTATTCAAATTTCGTAGGATTTCTAATTCCTACTCATTTAGAAAAAAAATGTTTGACAAAAATCCAGGAAGTATTTTAAATTTTTCAACGTTGATCTTGAGATTACAGATACATAGAAAAGGACCAAAAAAAGAGAATCGATATCTAAGCGATTTAGGATTTTTACTGCAGAATAATCTCTATAGTGATGTATCTATTCAAGTAGGTGGCAAAACATTTCAAGCTCATAAAAGTATTTTAGCTGCAAGTAGTTCAGTATTTAAGGCAATGTTTAGTCATCAAATGATTGAAAATAAAAAGAACACTATCAAAATTGATAATGTTGATCCTGAAGTTGTTCAAGAAATGTTGATGTATATCTACACTAACAAGTGTAAAAATCTATCAAACATATCACTTGATCTTTTCAAAATTGCTGACAAATATGACTTAGAAGAATTGTGTAACAAATGCAAAGAAGATTTTATATTTAATATGAATACTAAAAATATCTTTTCTATTCTAAAGATAGCAATTATACATGACTTAAAGGATTTACAAGGACACGTAATGACGTATATAGATAAAAACTTAACACAGATAACACAAAATAATTTTATAGATTTCGCTAAAAATCTAGATTTTGAAAATTTAACTGATTTTATATTATTATGTGAAAAATATGATTTAGAAGATCTTATAAAACGTACGATAAAACACGTAGAAACTAATATTACTGTAAGTAATGTAGCAGATATTTTATTAATGTATGAAAAACACCATTTGGAAGATGAAAAAGTACATTTAATGAAGTTCATCAAAATTCATCAAAAAGAACTTGCGAAAAACGAAAAATATCTTAAGTTATTCGTTACCCAACCTCGTTTAATGCAAAATATTTTTATTTTATTAAATTCTTAATTATGTATTAAATTCAAAACTGACATTTTTTATGAAGATGATGATTCATAATCCAATACTTGTAATACATATGTAAAGACGTATATAATATAATAAACTTAAATTTATTAAACTATTTACTTTACAGAGTTATTCACATTTAATTTAATAAAACATACCTTGATATAATATTTTAAGAAATAAAAATTTTGTATTAATATAAATTATACAGATCTTTAGAATTTGATCTTTTCTTAGAATTCAAGAATAGATATTTGTTACATAAATTTTGTTCCATATAAATTAAAAATAAATTTTTATGGTTACATACTTTAAAGAAACAAAAAACAATAATTATGATTGATGAAAATGCTAAATTTTTTAGTACACTATTGTATATTTTAACTCAAAAAGCATTTACATTTATTAACATGTATGCAGCAATCACACAGTGATATTAAATATTTGAAATGTAACTATACCAAGTAAAGTTGTATTTATTAAAATTTATTTGTAGCAAATGCGGTTATACAAAGTTCAGAAAGTTTATAATTAAAAATCTTTCAGCTAATTGTTTAAAATATTTTAACTATGTACATTAATGTGACAACAAAGCTTAAAAAGCAAATCACTTGATTTTCCATTGCAGCGGAGTTCATATAATTTTTCTCAACCAATCATTTTTTAATCGTTATCTGAATTACATTTAAAAATTTTTAGCGTCAAACTTTTCATATCGAGCATTATGTTGCAGTAAATAAATTGTACAAATTATAGTAGAAATTCAACTGTGTGCACCATTTGTTAATAGTTTTAAAAATACAAGGACATCACCTATGCATTAGAATATCACAGATGTCCTAATTTATTCTTTTTTTTTTCATTAAATATGTAATAAACCAGAGGCTTAACTATGCAACTGCTCAAAGCTTGACTTTCTTTTTTAAGTCATAACGTGTAATTTTGAAAAAGCTGCAATTTATAAACATTCCATATAATGAATAGATAATATTTATCTCAAACAATTGTTTGATCATTCTATATTTAAGATTCTAATGTTCACATAATTTACATTGTGTAAATTCTGCTGGTGCTATTAGCCTCTGCGAACAATTTCTGAATGAGCAAACAATTTTAATATATTTTAAAGTCAAGAACGATTTTATCTTTCTTTTATATTATAAGTGACATTTTCCTATTCTTATAATTAAAACTTTACAGTTCATTCAGGTTTCTTTTTGTCGTTCTTTGATTTTTACTTATAAAATTCATCAGTTTCTGACCTTACGCCGCCCACTGTTCCAATTCTTTCAAGTCATCATCTTCTTCTTGTTTTGCAGCTATTAAAATAACAAATACAAATTAGTTAATGTGATTTTCTTTTAAATGATTACATATATATAAATATAATTACGTCTTTTCTTTGCTGGCACAGCTGGCAAGGCTGCTTCTGGTACAGCGGGTAGCTCATCTGTACTCTGTATACCCAATAATTCTCTGTCCAAATCTTCTTGTTCTAATTCTTCTAATTCTTTTTCTAGTTCCTCTTCGTCCACATCTTGACCAAAAGCAACTGGATTTGAAATTGCATCAGAAATTTCCCTCGCAACATCTTGTTGTTCAGCAATGTCATCCATCATATCATGAACTTGATCAACATCCCTAAAATTTCAAAGTAATCAAATAGTATAAATATATATTTTAAAATTTTGTATAATACAAAGTAATTGCTTTCATGTAATGGTAAAACTTTTAAAGTTTCTGCAAATAATTAAAAATGTTCTTACATGTGTTTATGAGCAGCCTTTAGAGCATCTGCTGCGTCCTTCATTGTAGTGAGTACCGCAGTATTCGTATTAGCACTTTCCAGCGCTTCTCTCTGCATTTCGATTGTTGATAGCGTTCCATCGATTTGTTGTAGTTGCTTTTCATATCGTTTCTTTCTTTTCAAAGCGCTAATGGCAGCTGCAATATACAACGGGTATAAATAAATAGAAATATAGACTTAAAACAATAGTAAAATTAAACTATAAATAAATTGTAAAATGATATGTGTTAAAGAGTAACTTGAATAATTTTTTTCTTTGATAAAGATGAATATAAGATGATGATTCATCAAACTGTTCTTTTGATTTGTAATAATTGTTATCTGCCCAAGTGTATTATTATTGTGCGATTTCTAATTTAGTACCAAAATAATTAAAATAACTATTACAAAGGTAACAGTTAAAAATAATTATTGCAAAAGTATTAAGAATATAAATTTCTTGTAGTATAATGCAATCAATGAAATTATTGCTATATATAGGTTATACCTTTGAGCTATGACTATATATATATAATTTGAAGGGCTATTAGTATATAGATTATATTCAAAATCAAAAAACTTAGCAGAATTTTACGCTAATTTTAAATAATCTTGTTACAATGAAATTATCTTAATTGTTTAATAGCATTGTATTAATTATCAGAGTCATAAGATTCTTTTAGAAACTTGAAAACTAAATCCAT
>UELX01001153.1:0-24735 GCA_900480035.1 Eupelmus urozonus
TATGCGTAAAATTGCACTTTTAAAAATATGCAAAATGTGTAAAGTGCAACTTTACGCATACTATATCATAAATAACTATTTACATTTATGTATAATTATATATATATATATTTACTCCAAAATAGTACATTCCTAATTGTACAAAAAGATCCTTAAAATCGTTATTAACCACATAGCTTACAGGTATTCATTGTGCCTATTATACAGACACCTGACGCGCACATAATAGACGAGAGACTCGAGTTCCTCCGAGTGTATATATATACAGCTTCGTAAATAGGCGCGCGCTGAGGAGCCTTTGAATCGGAAGATTAGGGCTCTCAAAAAGCTCGACTCGGGCCAAGGGGTTAGGGATACGAAATACGGCTTATTACGAGGCTTTGGACGCTGCCGTTGGCCGCCTGAGTTTTTAGAGTCTCGTGCCGAATTGGCCGCAGGAAGATCGCCCTAATAATCTTCGTCTTTAGAAAGGAATTAGCTGAAGAAGTCACCTAATTTGAAGAATTCGAGTGGCATTGGAATTAATCATATAATTTTCAAATTATGATAATCTTTTTTATACTAATGAATTCATTATAAATGTTCTAAATTCTTTCAACTAAAAAATTACAATTAATTCTGTATTAAAATTAATTAATCGTTATTATAAAATGAGGCCCATCACGCAACAGCGACGCATTACGAAACAGTAAAATTATCGAAATTATTAACGACGGCCCAATTAAATTTAAATCGAGACGCTCATCTCCTTCGATTTTTCACGCGGCCGAGCTAAGCCCGAGCAAACAAATTACGGCCCCTCCCACCACTCTCAAACCACACAATTCATTAGCCCGATTTTTCTCGGCTAATCGAGAAAAACACACACACACACACATCGCGCCACCGCAGGGCTATTTCCTTTCCACCTTTACAACACCGCAGAACCCAAGGGGTGAACGATGATAAAAAGGATCGGTCTACCTCGCTTGCTGTAAAAGGAGAAAAAAAAGGACAAAGCCCCACGCGCGCGTAGGCATTTATTATAGACTCTTTTTTCTCTCGCTGCGCCTGGAACGCATATAGGTCTTATCTCGAGGCTGCACGCAGCCGCACGCGAGTCTTGTGCACACATGGCGAGAGCAACCTGCTCGACGAGAGAGGGTAAAGGTTTTTCAGGTGTATAAATAGACGCGTTTTAACGGGCTTTTACTACCGCTTTAGCCGCGAGTACGAAAAATATGACGAGCCTTTATGGGGCCTCTCGTAAATATCTAATCGTTTTTCGAGATTTCGAGTGCTGAGGCTGTAAAATAAAAAGAATTTCTTGAGATCTTCATCGCTAAGGGGTCAGTGTTGCGGAGAGGTGTGTTGGGCTACGGGTTTAAAGGTGAGTTTTCCTTTTTTAAAACGAGCTCGTGCTAATAGGTAGGGTTTAATGGGATTTGAGGAAAGTTTTTTTCAATCCAATTATAGCGGATAGTATTATCAGGTAGAAATTGTGAGAGGACAGGGTAATCGTAAAATTTTCTCTCATCCGACTAACGCTTTAACGAAACAATCCAGTAGAATCTTCCCAGCAACAGCAGCCCGTAAAGCCTCTCAAATAAAACATAACGCCCAAAATGAATACGTCAAGTTTATAATTTCCACATCAATAGAGCGCGGCCAGCGCATTTGCATAAACGAAAGAATCCCCGCTTACGCCGAATCCTCGGCACTTAAAACCCATAGGCGCACTAACGCGCGAAGCCTAGCGCCGTTTAGCCAGCCTACATCTCACGCCGATATTCCTCTCAGCGCTCGGCGAAGAAGAAGTCCGAGAAGAAGAAGAAGAAGAAGAAGAAGAAGAGGCAGAAGAATCCCAGCGGACTGTACACGAGAAAGAGAGAGAGAGAGAGTCTGGTGGCGCGGTACCACGGCATAATAACAGGCTGGCCGCGCGCGCGCGCGAGCGAGAGAGCGGCTAGCTGATGACTTCATTGAACTCGCGGCGCGAGCGAGAGCCGCCCCAGGTAGGACCTCCCTGAAACCGCCTCGAATTATGATCGGCAAAGGCTATACGGACGAGCGAGAGAGCCCCCCCGAGCGAGGCTGCGCTCGCCGGCCGCTCGTCTGCCACCTTGTGCGTGCCGAGTTCATGAAATTTCGGGCTTGATCGTCGCGTGATGCGCTTTCGGGGAGAGGAAGAGAGAGAGAGAGAGGGACGGTGTTTAGCGGTAATGCGGTGGGGGAGGCAAGCTTAATGAGTGCTCGCGTGAGCCCGGATTTTTGGGCGAGAGCGTGTGAGACAGCACGCGCGAGCGCGGCGATGGGAGCTGTTCCTTGGTTTTTTTTTATATCTTCTGGTGGATGCGGTTACGAGGCGAGTTTGATTTAATTTTCGAATTTTTCGGAGGTTGTTTGGAGCTTTTGGTTTTTCGATTTTATATGTGTGTACGTGTGTCTGTGTGTGTATGTATATGTGTGTGTATATGTGAGTGTATGTGTGTGTGGGAATGTGTATTAGAGTGTATATGTGTGTGAATGTGTATGTGAGTGCATGTGTGTGTGAATGTGTATGTGAGTGCATGTGTGAGTGAGTGTGTATGTGGGTAATTGCGCATGTATGTGTGTGCATGTGTGAATGTATGTGCGTGTGTATGTGTGTGCGTGTGTGTATGTGCGCGTGTATGTGTGTGTATGTGGGCGTGTATGTGTGTGCGAGTGTCAGTGTATGTGTGTGCGTGTGTGTATGTCCGCTTGTATGTGTGTGCGTATGTGTATGTGTGCGTGTATGTGTGTGTATGTGCGGGTGTATGTGTGTTGCGAGTGTGAGTGCGCGTGTGTATGTGCGTGTATGGGGGTGGGTATGTGCGTGCGTGTGTGTATGCACTCTGATAATGAGATAATTTATTATTTAGAACTTGCTAATAACGCTTTATTCTTAATTTTCTCATATCAGACCGATATTCTCATAAGAAAAATGAGCCCTAATTCAGTTCCCTTCAATCTCACACCACACTTAACTTTAAAAATGCTCACGAAATTCAATCAACTCTTTAAAACTAACGAATCCACACACCGAACTCTCACATTTCCCAAGTTCATACCAAAGCCAAAAATTTTCGACAGATCGCATACACACCACATACTATATCCCCGCGGCTCGTTCCCATCGCGCTCGCGCTTACAGAAAAAAAGAGCGATAGGCCCGCGCGAGTAGTAGGTACACACGCGCGGCCGTGTTTAGTTAACTCTCTCTCTCTTTCCCTGCTGCTCGGTCGTGTGCTCGCTTATACTTATACCTACACGCTGGGCTTTCCGTCTTCGTGATCCAGCCCGTGTAAGTTTCGAGCGGGGAATTCGAAAAAAGAAAGGGGGATAAGGGAGCGCGCGCTCGCGCCTTGGGTAAATATAAATCGCGCGCTCCGCCGAGGCTATGGGGGAGAGGGAGGAAATCGTCGTGCGGAGGGTCAGCGCTGGGAGTGCAGCGCACGAGGATGGATATGTAGGTGGATATGGCCAGCGCGATGTAATAATGTAGGGACGCCGTGAGGCCACTCTCGAGCTATTATCTCTCTATTTCAGTTCCAGCCGGGCTGGGTGAATGTTGAGGTATCGCGTGCATGTGGGAAATGTCCTTCTGAGTGAGCTGTGGGTTTCTGGTCTGGGTGTGGGTATGGCTTTCCTGAGGTGCACCTGGACTTTCAGGGAGATTGTTGTGTTGGGAGCTTTGTGGGGTTTAGAAAGTTTGTTTCGGAAAAGCTAAATGGATTTGTAAATATATGTGTGAGATTTAAAATTTTAAATTCTTTTCAATTTTTGTAAATTCGAGAAACGGAATTTTCGCCGTTAAGTAACATTATCAGCGTAACTGAAATTCCATTAGATACTTACAAATTGAATAAACGCAATATTGATACACCGAGAAACGCTTTTGCAAAGTAGCAGAGCGTAGAAAAGCCAACTTTAGTCCACAGATCAGAGCTCTTATATCATTAAACGCAATTAAATCCCATCCATCCACTTTCACTCGAAGATCGCCATTAGCGCTCCATAGCCACTCGGACGAGTCATTTCAACAATCGCGGGGAACGACTCGACAACAGCCTTTTTGCTCGCAGCTGCGTAAGGCTCGGCTCGAAAATGAAAAAAAAAAAAGAACGGCTGCAGCGATGAAAGGAGGACTTGCAGCTCGCTCGATGGGAAATAGAAAGTGCGACTCGTCGCAGAAGGAGCGAGCGGAGACAAAATAGTTAAGGAACAAGAGGCTAAGTACCCGGAGCGTGCGTCTGTACCGGTCTAAAAATTTATGAGCGGCCGGCCGTCGTAATTACCATTGTGGATACACTGGAAAGTCCCGATGCGGCGAATAAGTGGCGTGTAATTGCGGCACACGCGCGCGCGCACGCGTTACGGCATCAATTTACCTACTTCGGCAAAAGGCGCGTGTAAGGCGCCGTTTAAGAGCGCGCCAACAGATCCGAGATTCCCGCTTAGGTGCCATTAGGTATACGGAGAGCGGAGCGCGGCTCTGATTTACCTTCGCGGATAATGCAAGCGCGATTCGCTATTCTATATGCAGCGATGCGCGCAAAGCGAGAGCGAGCCTCTGTGTATAAGGCTGAATTATTGCGAGCGGCTATTACGTGCGTGCATGGTCGTAGTTGCTTTTAGAAGCGGTGTGTGTAAGAGCGGAGACATCGTTGTATTTGCGCTGAGGCTGAGATTTAGAGCGTTGCGAGAGTGAGTAAGTGCTGACGGGATGGAGGTAAGCTGTGACGTTGGTTGCGTCGATATGCCGGGGTGATAAGGTCCAGGCGTGAGTTGGGGTCTGAGAGGTATTATTTTTTATATGAGAGTGATTGGGTTGGGATGCAAGGCTGGTTTATTTAGTAATGTGAGTTGTTTAGCGTGGTAATTATCGATGAGAGGGTGATTTATGGATACGTATTGACAATGATATGTAAACAGGGACAATGGGATTGTTAGTTTTTTATGAATGCGTAATATAGTAGAATTCAAGAAACACGTTAATAAGTTTACTGGGCAATTAACTTTCAGTCTATGTGGCTTTTATAATGATGAAACTATATTCGTTTGTAGCAAGAAAATTAATAAAAGAATATAAATTATTCTAGTTTTGTAATCTAGGCATATGATACGTACACATTTTATTTTTATAATTTTTTATTATTTATTTATTATTAATCAACGTACAAATATTAATTCTAAAAAATGTACTCGTAAGCTTTAAAGTTTATTACATTTCTATGCATTGCCCAATTTCTAAATAAATTTCCAAATTCAGGCATCGCAACAGCACGCCTACCTATATCCCTCGCAAAATCATTCCAATTTTTTGCTCCATATCTCCTCCTTCTGCGAAAAAACAAAAGAAGCAAAGGAATCCAAAAAATGTAATCACGCGCGGAGAGCTCGTATTTTGTCGGTCGGATCTCGCGCGCAGCCTTGACCCTGTCTATAGTCCCTCCGACTCCGGCGTTTTTGTCAAGGCGATCTGTCGCGCTGCAGGCAGACGTCCAGCCGAAAAACGGCCGCGCCGGAACACGGCAAGAAGAGCAAGCACGGAGAAGAAGAGATATCCATCCATTGTTTTTGCGACTTTGGCACATTGCATTTATAATACGGAGCTCAGCGCGCATAACGAGCGCTGTTGTCTTTCGCGAAACGAAAAATACCAGTTTTTCGCTTGGCCGGATAAAAAGGCGTCCTTATTAAGCTACACACGCGTGCTTCGCTTCTTTTGCGTTTTTTTTCGGTCGCTTCTTAATTCCGGACTTTTACTACTTGGCTCTAGAGAATTTTACTGGCTTTACGATTCATAGTTTCGTGGTCTTGTGAAGAGCAAAAAATTGCCAAGTGATTCGCTAGAGTAACAAAAAACGAATGCACAATCAGTGATATTTCCATTTGGTTGTTTCACAAGTCATAAGTAATAATAAAACTGGATATTATAATTTTGTATTAAAACTCTGTGATTAAAAAATGTATTAAGAATCTCGTACAATCGTTTACAAATTACTGAAGGTATTTTGTACTTTAAAAATATTAGATTTGCATATTTTAATATATTTTTAAAAATTGTCAAAAATGTATAAATGTACATTCATATCCTAACTAATTATTTGCAGGTAATATGCTCTAACATTTCCGAAAAATAAAGTACTGAATAATAAACTTTTAGGCTTTTGAATTTATTTAAAATAATATTAAGGTTTCCTATAACGCAATAAAACACTTAAACGCTAATTGGTCCATATTACTAATATAAGTTTATCCACAAAACTGTACAGTTGATTTACAAATTTTTATTTGAGAAAACATTCTTCTTTGATGTTTATTGTAGTGCTATTATTTATTGTTATCGATAAAAAACTTTAATGAATATTTATCTTAAGAAAATAATATATCTTTTGAATCTGCAAAGAAAAAATTTCCAAAATTATAATTTAATCACAATGCTGTAGGCAAAAATTAATACAGTGTAATTTTAGTTTTGTTCAATAAGAATGTATTAATGGTTACCTTTAATTCTATGTTGACAGTTTTCTATTTATTATTTTAATTGGCTCCTTTTAAGTTAAAAATGAATTCGGATAAGATCTCATCTGATATATTTCAGTAGAGATAAGTTTTATGACATTAAAATTACAAAACTGCTCATATATTTTCATAAATAAGACGCAAATAAGAATTGTCTAAATAATGAAATAAGTCAAGTATTTATAAAAAAAATTTATTACATACTTAATTTAATAATACAAAGTATAAAACATATCTTTTTACAAGTTAACAAAAGATTTGACTTACTTTAAAGTATTCTAAGAGTTTGTTTATCAGATATATTATCTTATAAGTTAAATTTTAAAGCCTCCTTTATGGTTTATTTGCATTTTTGTAGTGTTCTTCAATTTCTTTCAGAGTTTTACCTTCAGTTTCGGGAAGAACAAAATATACTACAATCAATCCAACAAAATTAGAAATTGTAAACGCAAGTAAGACTCCGGGTAATGTAATAGCGCCGACAGCATACAAAAATGATTGATCCACTGCAGCCAAAAATAAACTGCCCATCAAATGGCCAATACCATTACTGACTTGTCTTAGGTGCGTAGGGAAAATCTCACTGTTTATTATATAAGGAATTTTATCAATACCCGAGGCGAACATGAACATAGCAATTATTATCGAGATTGTAGGAATCCATAAATAAACTTCAGAATTGAGTTGTTTGTAATCAGCTAAATAATTAAATAAAGCCACTGTGGCTAGCATACTCGCTGCTCCGCCCAGGGACAAAAACATTAGCTTCCTTTTGCCAAAAATACTGATACTAAACATACAAAATACGGCTCCAGCTGTACGAACTGCGAAGAGAATTGTGGTGGCAACGTGTTCATTGATAGGTGAATTCATGTTTCTGAATATCCACATGGCATAAGATTGCATAGTATCTGTTCCACACAATGAGAGACATAGATGCATGTAAAACATTGTTATCAATGGTAAGTAAAATGCTTTTTGCAGATATGGATCTACTGCTTTTCTTAAACGGCTTTTTCCTTTCGAGACTCTGGTATTTTGATCAGAAGCTTTTGACAATGATGACGGCTTTCGTTGATTATCGAATTCTGAGTCGAATTCAGTTTGCGTGAGTTCGGTTGTTGCCCAACCGCGATACCACGCTAGAGAAAGTTCAGCTTCACGGTATCTTTTTTTATCTGAAAAAATAAATGAACTTTTAATATTTATTGAAGATTATTAGAAAACTTAAGTAAAAAACATTTTCTGTACTTGCTAGCCAATGCGGACTCTCGGGCATAAACAAGAGCATTACAAACGCGAGAATCGGAAAGATCATGAGCATGAGAGTAAGTGTTCTCCAGTAAAAGAAATTGCCTAAAAGTGACACAAGGAATGTGCCAATTATCAACGCCATGTTGAGACTGCTTAAGAGGGTGCTTCTTATATGAGGTTCACTGACCTCGGCGAGAAAAGCGTAGCCTGGTCCCAAATGTAAACCGAACACCCCCCCGACTATGGACTGACCGCATAACAACATTGCAGCATTCGTGGCCCAGTGAAAGATTAGACTAGCCGCGATGACTAAGATTGTTGAGAAGATAAAAGCAATTCGACTACCGATGCACTGAGCTATTAGACCACCTAGGACTATTCCGACTGGGGTCATGAAACAATAGCTGCCTGGAAGGGTTGAACATAAAATGAATAATTGTTTATTAGAAAATTATCATTGATGATCGTTATAGCTTTATTAGTGACAGACAAGTAAAGATTCTGATCTTTTAATCATAGATTTTTATGGAACTGCTTAAAGTGTCAAATGACATCAAATGATAGCAAAAGGTGCTTCAATTTTTATGGCATATATCCTCTATTCGAATAAACACCTCAAACAATATTTTATAACGCGCTACTTTTAATTTAGAAATATTGACTTCCATTAAATTATATATATCTATATTCTAATCACAAATTAAATCTTGTGTTCTAAGTGTTTTTAAAGATAGGTTTATTTTTTTGTATTATTTAGGTTTAGAAAACACCTTATACTAGTTCCATTAAAAGCTTGGATCCAGAGACCGGAACTGCTCCTTGTTAGTAATGCTTCAATTGCTTCAATGATAATGCATAGCACATCAAAACACGTTTTTATTAATTAGTGATAACAATTAATAAATGAACAAACAAACATTATGTCGAAGAACATTTAAATCTTAATACTTACCATACCATGATAGTTCATCAATTGTTACAGATATTTCAGCGTTTTCTTTGCTCAATTCCGCTACCAAAAAAGTAGTCATTCCAAAGTAACCACCGATAGACAACTTTAAGAGGTCAAGCATTAATGTAGCGTAACATTGTGATGCAATTTTTCTGACATTTGAAATTACTTTATTATTTTCACCGTTTTGAGAATTTTGTTTTCTGAAATAAAACAGGCATATCTAATAGGATAAAATATTCATATGAATGAAACATACTGGAAGCATATGTTCTCAATAGTATTTTTAAAATTAAACATTAGTAAATTCCTACCGTGAAAGAAACTGCATATATTAAATATGGAATAATAGAATAAATAACATAAAATAGACAACAAAAATTTTAATTTTAATTAATTTGTTTTTTTTTAGTCAAACAACAAAATTTTAAATTCTAAATTTTAAAATTATGTACAAATTTTTAAAACATAACGTAATAATATTATCAATTCAGAAATGTTCCTTTATGGTGCATATATTTTTCTAAGAATCAATAATCTATAACCTTACTTGCTTGATACTTGAAAAACGTCACCAAATTTGTCATGTTTCATAATGAATATATTTTTTGTTTACTGCTAAACAAACTTCATATATGAAAAATAGAGGTGCCTGAAGAATATTATTGACTAGTACTGGCAGTTAAGAAGATCTACCACTGTTCAAAGTCTGCAAAAGACTGTTTTTCTACAAATTGGCAGTTCTATTATCTGACATTTATCGCCGAAAAGTATTGCAATCAAGTATGTTTACTAACCTAAATAAATTGATTAATTTTTTATACAACTGCTATAAATTTGCTCATTGATAAAAGCATCCAAATTTATCAGTAAACCATAAAACGATACTTAGCATTATTTAATAATCTGATAAAGCATAGAATAATATAGATGATTATGACATTTCCATTTATATAACTTTATTTCCTGTTTCCATGATTTTATATACCATAAACTACTAAAAAAACTCGTACTTGCCTCCAATAGAATCTATTACGTTTCTTTATTCTTTCATAAAAAATTGATAACCAAATATTTTTCGTAGAACCTACTTAATCATATAAACCATCGCATTACCAAAAGCTACAAAAACCTTCCATAAAAGGTATCGATGTTTACAAGCTGGCGCCACCAGCGATCCTACGATAATCCCTTGCTACCCGAAGATACTCCGATCACCAAGCGGATAATGTCAACGTCTGACGCATATCCACCTCTCAGCCCCGACCTCTTCCGAAAGTGGCCCAATCCCCTCATCAGCCGTGAGTTCATTCAGGATAGCGCCTACCTAATAAAACCATCCTCGCCTCCGCTTTTTTTCTTCAGCGCTTCAGCCCCGCAGAGGAAGCGCTCATCGGCAGCAGGTTCTCAGGAATCCACGATTCACGCGCTCGCGCGCGCGCGCGTCCGGAATGAAACGTATAATGGCATTTAAGGGGGGCGACTCCCCGAAATTGAAGGTTAGCCTAATGTCGAAATGACCGTTGACGAAGCTAGAGAGAAAGAGAGAAGGAGAGAGGAAGAAAGAGAGATCGCCGTGTGTATTGTTCTAACGCCTCTCTCTCTCTCTCTCGTGGGAACACGCCCCGGTATATCCTCAGCGCCATTATCCCTACCTGGCGGGCGTACCTGGCTACTCTGCCAGTCGAAAAATCTCAATTTGACCTTTTTAAGGGTAATTATACACGTGATGCGGCGCAGCGCGAACGGACGAAGACGTCTTGACGTGCGTGCGTGTGACGCACCTGTCTGCGCGCGCGCGCGCCCGCGCCTACCGACGACTATTACCTACCATTATCCGCAGATAGAGAGGTAGTTGAAGATGTGTATCTAGAAATTAGTTTACACCTGCTAGCCTCCCATGACCCATGATTTTCCGAGCTCGGCTTTTCGAGCGTCTGCGTGTGTGTCGTCGCGCGAGGTGAATGCCGGTTGCAGGTGTGAGAATTTCCGGGTAATTGCAGAGTAATTGGGATATTAGCGTCATTTTGAGAACTGATTACATATTCGAGCGAGTGAAGGTCGAAGCCGGTGAGTTTTTACGTTGGCTTCGGTGTGACTTGTAATGCTGTTTATTACTGTTATTTATTATTATTATTTATTAAGCTTACTTATGTAGCCTTGTATTTTTAATGCCTTAACTTATATTATAATTGAGTGATCAATGTACGATCATTAGATTATTCTAATTTGGGAAATATATAAACCACAGGCCCATCACGCTTAGTTTGAGAAATTTATGCACGACGATTTTATAGCTAGTAGGTATAAATTCGAAATAGGCTACTCTCGACAGGTATAATCCGGCACAGCTCGATGCGCCAGCCTCAGACGGAACGCCACATACTCGGGAGCACAGGCGCGCACGTTTAAACCTGCCATATTTTGAAATCGCGATTCCTTAAATCTCCTCATCGGCTTTCTCGATTTTTACGTGAATTTCGGATATATTCATTTAGGCTGCGCGGAGAGTCCGAGAAAAGAAGCGAGACGGAGGCGAGAGGAGAGAGGAGAGGAAAAAGAAGAAGGACAGAGAGGGCAGGGAGAGAGAGCGAGAGGGAGAAACCCAAAGGGGGATACGTAAGAGAAGAAAGGTCCAAGATTATGGACAAGAATCTGAAGAGCTGCATTCCTCGGTAATTAGTTTCAGCCATAAATAACCGGGCATTTCACACGTGTGTGCGCGCTCAGGCTCTCTCTGGCTCGCTCTCGAGACTGTTTTACTTCAATATCCAGTTTTAGCATTAATCAAGTTTGTCGAAAAAGAGAAGACGAGGAGGAAAGCCAAAAAGGAAAGCAGAAAAAGCCGAAGAAGGAGAAGCGGGCATGTAATGAAGGATACGCGGTAGTTACAGCCCGAGAGTGCAGAGGAGGGGGTGCATGCACGCTCTTTCTTTCTCTCTCCCTACCTCTCTCTCTCTCTCTCTCTATCCAGACTCTCTGCATTAGCGCGTGTACATATCCGGGGCCCAGCTTATATATATGTATACGCTCCGCATCGTGTCCCTTTGAGCTTGCGCTCCTCTATTTTTGTCACGCGCATCATACGAGCGCCGTGGCCGATTATACTTTACACCGTGAGAATGGGCCATTGGTTGAGAGAAGGTTAAAACTTGCATATACACCCCCCCCCCTACCTCTCCATGGATGATTTCTGTACGCGTGTTCCCCGTGCTCGTCTTTTTCTTCTCTCTCTTTCTTGAGCAGCTTGGGCCCACGAGAGCTGGATTACCGCGTTTATTTGCCTTTGTAAATCATGCATTTTATTTACGTTCGCGAATCGAAATTATTCTCGTGGCGAGTGGGCTCTTTTTATTGCCCATTGATGAATGTTCGGGAACGGGGGGGCTTAGCTTCGCGCAGCGTTGTAATTGAAGTTAATTATGTCGAGTACGAGAAACAATGTTTCGCTTTAATGAAGGCATAAGATTAATGTTTATTTGTATATACGCCGAGCGCAACCTGACCGCGCTGCCCTCCCTTTCGCGGATTATTTTTAAATATAGCTATTAGCGGTGTATATACCAGAGCGTGCGGGGAGGGGAGGAATCGAAAAATTTACAAGATTTATGGCCGTTTGCTCGCGAATTTAATTTTAAATATTTTGATCGTTATTTAATGCTAGCATTTGGGCTACGCGCCCGGGAGAATTAAAATGTATGATTTACTTAATAAAATACCTAAATGAATTTAATGCCTCGGACAATTTGGTTAATTTATTTATGTATGCGTATCCCTCTTCATCCTCTTCACGCATCTGCCTCAACATCAGGAGTATGTTAATAACGCGGACGAGCGATATCATCATATACATAGTGTTGACGCGTCACGTCAATCTCCCGGGAACATCATTTCAATATTACAGTATCACGCTTGCCAGCAGCGATCGTTTTAACTTACAGCTGGCTTCGTAAACCCAACCTTAGAACTTCAACGCTCGGTTTTGTCCAGTACAACGTTACCCTTTCAAAAAAGCAATAAAACCGAGCTACACACACTACATCGAAATTCGAAATCGAAAAAAGCTCCCCGCTCCCTAAAGAAGCCGGAGAGAAAAAAGGCGGCAGAGGCAATAATTGTCGCTGTATGTGGGAACGAGTACAGAGCGAGCTGCATAAATGTACATCGCGGGGGGGGGGGGTCCCGTTGCGAGAGAGCTGCATCGCTGCAGACCTGTTTTCGGGGGGGCCGACGACTACACTCGCGCCGCGGATGAAGAGCAAGAGAGAGAGAGAGAGAGAGAGAGAGAGAGAGAGAGAGCTCACGTAAGGACCCCGCTGCTAAATGAGCTGTAATATGGAACCCCGCTGGCCCCCGTTTCTGCACCTCCCACCCTCCCCCCGGACCTCCACGCGACTCGTCCGATCTGTGTATATATGTATATGCATGCGTGCTGGCAGCCGATCGTGTCTTTATATATATACATGGTTATTCTTGCTGTATGAGCGTGTGTAGATGCAGTTGAGAGAGTTGAAGGAGAGCAGGCGGAGGGTCAATTGGCGACGATTGATAGAGGGATCGAAAGGCGGGGTGTATGAGAGCCGAGTCGGTTTCGATTGATGACTTTGTGTGCGCCGTTGACGGAGGTATTATTGGCTGTTGAAGCCTTGGCGATTGTCAAGCTATACGTGGGGACACTTAAATTGTCGTACGGCTATTGAGAGAATTGTATTATGTGAAAGCCGTCTTTTTGAATTGGATGCTAACGTTCTGGAAGAAAATTAAACGACTTCTCGTTTGTTTGGAAGTACAATGCAGCGGGTATTCAAGTACTGAAAAGATATTACAAGAATATTATAGAGATATTACTGTGATATTACAGGAATATTACTGTGATATTACAGGAATATTACTGTGATATTACAGGAATATTACTGTGATATTACAGGAGTATCAAAGAGATATTACAATGATATTACAGGAATATAACAGAGATATTACAATAATATTACAAGAATATGACAGGAATATTACAGAAATTATACAGACATTCCAAAACTCTTTTTAACCAGGAATTAATTTTTAATTCACATATTCCAATACCTCTCAAATTCCGATAACTAAATTCTACCAAAACTGCCATAAAAGCACTAGCGAATAAGATATTACAGTGATGATATTACTGTGATATTACAGGAATTATACAGACTTTCTGAATCGGATGCTAACGTTCTGGAAGAAAATTAAAGGACTTCTAGTTTGTTTGGAAGTACAATGCATCGGGTATTCAAGTTCTGAAAAGATATTACAGGAATATTACAAAGATATTACAGTGATATTGCAGGAATATCGAAGAGATATTACAGTGATATCACAGGAATATTACAGAGATATTACAGTGATATTACAGGAGTATCAAAGAGATATCACAATGATATTACAGGAATATAACAGAGATATTACAATAATATTACAATGGTATTACAAGAATATTGCAGAAATTATAGAGACATTCCAAAAATCTATTTAACCAGAAATTAATTTTTCATTCACAGATTCCAATACCTCTCACATTCCAATAACTAAATCCTACCAAACCCGCCATAGAAGCACCAGTGAGTAAGATATTACAGTGATTATATAGACTTTCTGAATCGGATGCTAACGTTCTGGAAGAAACTTTAACGACTTCTCGAGGCGGACTTGTATCAAAAACGGAAGTACCGCGTTGTTAACTAACTACTGTTTGCCGAGTCATGAAAAATCCCCGCCAGAAACCCTTCTCCGAGAAATCCGAAACAAAAAGAGTCGACTGTGCGCGTCATCCGTGAATCACATACATATCCCTACATCACGAATCACAGAATATCGGCGCGTCTCAGCTGCTTTTTTACGCCCACTTCATTTTTATTGCGATCATTCCGCTGCTATGGTATATATACGATAAATTTCGGGCTCCGACGGATAAACAATCACTCGTTCGGGATTCACACATCAATCAGCGATATACAAAAACGCGAAGAGAGGCCACGGAGCTCTGGTCCTTATTTACGGCGTCTCCGGAGTTATGCGCCTGAGTATATATATACGTGTAACCGCGAGAGAGGGTAGGCTCGTTAGGATTTCAGAAAGTCAAAAGAATGTCCTGATTTCGATGGTGACTGGCGCTTGCCTGATTAGCTCGGCAAAAAGTCTCGGATGCCTGCTTAGCTCTTACCTTCTCTCTCTCTGCCTTTCTGCTTTTCGTCGTCCTTTGTTTGGCCATATCTCGCGCTGCTCTCCTTTTGTATACGCATTCTTGCTCCTTATACAAAAAAATTCATCCCCTTTTTGTTTGGAGCTGCGATTCCGCGCATTATTGAAATCGCTGGGCCCCGGGGCCGCACGAGAATTTTGTATTGAAATGAAAATTCCACGGCGATCTTCGATTTTCATAAAAAATGACATAATCAGCTTCTTCTGCGGCATTATACCCTCGATACGGCCGAGAGCGGTCGATCCTTGCTTTTTTAAATTCATGAGTTATCTTTCGCTTGTCTTGCTGCATAGAAATACATTAGGCCTGCTTTATTTATCGGATCTTTCGGAATAACGAAGCCTCCTCGGAAGCTACAAAAAGCCCCAAGTTATGACCGTAAAATCAGCCGCTTTCGTGCAAACACTATACCCGAATCATAAAATTTCTTCCCAAAATTCTCCCTCCTCAATAATTACCCAAAACACAATCTCTCATCCAATCTATCCATCTCGGCAAGTTCAACAAAATCACCCGTGAGTACTCCCTTAGAAAAAAAGTAAACAAAAATCCCAATAGCCAAGTGCGAACATCGCCGCGGAGAGGCAGGAGCAGGTAAAAAGCCAGAGAAGCGCGAGAAGGGCAGCAGTAAAAAGGCGCGAGCATAGCTGCACGGCGGCGCTCGGTGGTCCGCTGCATTAGTAGTAGTAGTAGTAGTCGTAGTAGTAGCGCGATTAGGCGCACTCGGCGTGTGTTACAGAGAGAGCGAAAGAGCGAGAGAGAGAGAGAGAGAGAGAGAGAGAGAGAGAGAGAGAAAGGTAGAGCGGCGGCGGCGGCGGCGTTGCCGGCCGGCATTCGGAGTAGGAGGAGGTGGAGGATGAAGAAGAAGGCAGGAAAGTCAGGGTAGCCAGTGGTGGGGGCATCAGAGAGCCGTTTATACCGATCTCTCTCTTTCTCTCTCGGCGAGTAGCTGGAGAGAAGAAGACGAAGCAGAAGAGCCAGCGCGGAGCGGCAGGAGAAGAAGAAGAGGAAGAAGAAGGAAGGAAGAAAGAAAGAAGAAGCGGCCGCGGCGGCTGGATGTTAGCCCCGCTGGTGAAAAGGTGGGGGTAAGCGAGCACTCAAAGATCGCGGTGACGTAGCTGCGGCAGGAACGCTCGCTCTCTCCGCGGGCTTCTCTCTCTGGCTTTTTGCGTGAGCGCTGCTCTCTCGGCCGGCCGAACGAATTGTATAAGCGCGCGCGCGAGGGCTAACAGGGCCCGCCGCACGGTTCTCTCTCTCGTTGCTCTAGTCTTTGTCTCTCTCTCGCGCTTGCTTGGGACTCTCGAGTGCTCCAGGATCGCCGCACCACCGCCAGGGACGAAGGGAGGGAGGGGAGGGAGAGGAGAGGAGAGGAGAGAGAGAGAGTGACAGCTGCGCGCGGCCGCGCGCGGAAACTGCCGCGAAGGGGTGGGGGAGGAGAGGAAGAATAGAGCTGACTTTTTGTCGACGCGTGCACGGATTTTTCTACTTGACATGGAATGCGCACGCGAGTTATGGAGTAGCTGTGAGTGAGCGTTACGGACATTGGGAGAGAGAGAGAGAGAGAGAGGAGAGGAGAGAGAGATTGTAGTTTTTGGGGGGCGATATGCGGGGAAAGGTGGGAGCGAGCCGCGCTAAAGTAATCGGCCGACGCTGGACAGAGCAGCAGCGGCTGGGCGAGCAGCAGCCCAGGTAATTTTGCGACCCAGCCTGCTGACAAGGAGGGGATGTGAGATGCGCCCCGTCCTCCTGGCGCTCTGCCTCCTTCTAGTCATCCCCGTCGTTATTTCTTTCTGGTGAGTACCGATCTACTTATATGCATGCCTCACTCGTAGTTCTGGATCTATAACATTTCGGTGGATGGGAATTAGGTACGGTTTTGGAGAACAATGGAGAACGTTTATACAAAACTACCGGGGGATAATTTAAACGATTTTGATTTGTTCCGTCGTGATCGCGATTATGTAAATTATCTTTTAATGAAAATTAAAACTTTTAAAAGTTTAACAATCAAGTGCGCATCTATAGAAACGTTCCACTAACGCTCAACGCTCAACAGTACGGCAACTTAGTATGTCACCTGCATTTCACGGGCAATAAAAGCGACGATGACACAGGCGCTCTCTGAAAAAAACCTCCGCTCTTGTATACGTGAATAAAGCGACCTAGAGAGGCGCGCGCGCGCGCGCGGACTCGTTTCTTTTTCGACGTGCAAGCGGCTCGTCGTAAACGCGAGGCTTTAAAACAAACATAAGTCATCTGCTCGCGCTGTCAACGCAGAGCTCCGCTACTTACGAAACCCAGAGAGAGAGAGAGAGAAAGAGAAGAAGAGTTTCTACGTCGTCGTCCTCTGTGTGCACGCTCGTTGGAGAGTGAGCTGTAAACAGTCGCTCGTGCGCGCTATGACGACTCACTCTTGGATATCTCGCGAGCGTTGACGGCTTATCTGGCTCTGAGCATCTTGGCAGTTTGTGCTTTTTGTTTAAATAAGGATGGAGATGGTTTAATGGGGATCGAAGCTTCGAGAGGAGGGTTATGGAGTGTGGTATTGGGGCCGACGGTGGGTGATGGGGTGAGGTTTGTGGGTTGGGTTGTAGTTGGGTTGTGCGTGATGTCAGGGGAATTATTGTGAATGAGATTAATTTGATGGGTAAACGGTGCGTTAGGTGGTCGATTGTGGCGATAGGTTTCTTTAGAAGTATAATGAATCGGGTTTTCAAGTATTGAACAGATAATAGAGATATATTACAGGAATATTACAAAGATATTACAGTGATATTATAGGAATATCATAGAGATGTTACAGTGATATTACAGGAGCATTACAGAGATTATACTGATATTCAAAAACTCTGATTAGTCAGAATTACATATTTCATTCACGAGTTACAATATCTTTCACTTTCCAATAACTAAATCTCACCAAAGAATCCGTACTCATCGAATCTCAGCGCACCCAGCAAAATCTTCGGAGCACGTAGCCAAGAGTAGATCTCAGCACTCCCCCGCGCTCGCGCTATCGTATATATAGGGGAGACGAGGCGTCAGAGCCGAGCGAGTGCCGGTATCTTGAAGAAGCCGTAAATTAGCCGGTAGCCTGGCAGTCCCGGCCCTGTTTAGTATGCAAATGTTTGCGCGAGCGTAGATACCAGCGTTATCGGGCCACTCGCGCGTGTATATCGCGCTGCAGTCACCCGCGTCACTGGGCCAAGTGCGCTACTGACTATTTTTTACCTGTCCCTCCGAGTTTACATCCTCGCATCTTTTTCCCTTTGACTTTATAAATATTCGGGAACGGTAGGCTGGTAGAACCTTAACGATAAATTAGCTAGATTCCCGTTAAAATTCTACCAGGGTAAGAAACTATAAGTTTGATTTTCCGCGATAGTGGAGATTTGAGCCGATCGGCAAAACCAATAATCCAAAAACCAAGCTGTTTTCGCAAACGGTACCTCAGACCAGCACCAAACACTCGGGCTAACAGGCTTATAACATCCTCAGCTCGTATCCATACACCAGCGCATCTGCGCAGTCCTCGGAGCACTCGAACGCGCCGCAGCGGCTCGCCTCGGTCTTAAGCGTCGGCAAATATTTACCAGCCCGCGCGCGATTTAAAAAGGATTTCCGGGCGTGTGTATATATATAAACGCTTGACCAGCTTTCTCTGCGCGGAGACACGCACGCACGCGCGCGCTGTTTGATAAACGTATTAGGAGGACTGCCCCCTCTTTGTTTGGCCGATAAACACGCCGTTTAAAGGCTTTTCCCATTCGCACTGCGCTGGCTGGCTTCTATGCTCTTTTATACGCGTGCACTTATCGATTTCCCGCGAAATTCCGCCAATTAGCGGACGCTTGAAGGGTTGGATGTATGCGCTGATGCAGAGGCGAACGGACTGGACTTCTCTTATATAGCGGGTGTATAGTCTGTGAGAGGACAGAGAGCGAGATCGGTATTATAGGAAAGAAGAGTGCCCTAGATGCCTAGGATACACGTCTGGGCTCGAGGCGAACGTGAAATCGAGCGATCACTCTCGCTTTCGGTCTCTCTCTCGTTCTCTCGATTTCTGAGAGAGTGAGTGAGAGAGAGGCTGAGAGACCGGATTCTCTTTCGTCCCGGTCCCGTCGGGCATTCCGGCCGGGCTGTGTTTTTTTTTGCGCGCGGGCTGAGAGATGCCCCAGGGCCAATTGAAAGCTGGGTGGATTCGTGTGGGAAACGGGGTTGAGGCTGGGTTTTTCAGGGAAAAATATAGTGGTGCGATGCGAGGACTGATAGGGTCGGTATTTTGGTTGTTAAGTGTTGATTGAATTTTGAATTTTGGTTTTTATCGGTTTGTTTCGCAACATCGGTAGATCATGTGCAATGCTTTTTATTTTTATAAAGAAGAATTGACATTTAATAAAATTAACAAACTAAATATAATTAATGAAAATGTATTGGTTTTAATCATATTAAAACTAATAATTATTAATCACAATAAATATAATCAATAAAAAACGTATCCAAACGTTACCCAAGCAGCCTCGCACAACTGACAACTCCTCTAAACATGCATCAGCTCGCGTAACGCATCAGCGCAAACATCGTACAGAACCCGCTTAGAAAAAAAAAGTATCCACCTCAGCATTGTCGCTCTCTCAGGTAAACTCGTCGACTTCTACCTTGTCTACCCAGTGCAGCGGTCAGGCTCGCAGATAGACAGATAGAGCGAAGCTCGACATAAAATCGAGATTAGAGCGAAGGCAAGAGAGAGAGAGAGAGAGAGAGAAAGAAAGTAGCTCGCAGAAAAGAAAGGCACGCACTGAAAGTATCGCACGAGGGAGAGAGAGAGGGCAGTTCTCCACTCGCGAGAGAGCGCGGAGAAGTAAAGAAGTAAGCGAGGACGGACAATGGTCTCGCTTGCGTCACCGTAAATCTCGTTGAGCGCGTATAATTTGTAAGTCGACAGGCGCGCGGAGGTAAAGCCTCTCCTCTCTCTGCGGCTCTCCGCCTGTTTCTCTCCGCGTCGTCGCGCTCTCGCAGCATATATACGTCTCTCAAGAGAGCCCGAATATCCCGCGCATTCTACTGCTGCTGCGCTGTCTTCTTCGCTGTGTGTGTGTGTTTTTTTTGCGTAACCAGCGCGACGGGGATGGAGAGCAGCACTCGGCATTCCAGGGGTGTTAACCGCCACGAGAGCGCAACGAGAGAATGGCCAAGGCCAGAGAAAAATGCGTGCTTGGTGAGATTCGAGGATTTATACGCGTGTATCATCGTCGCCGGAAGGGCTTATGATTCTGCTGGGATGTGTGAGGGTAATCGGTTTATTTGGACCGGGGGCGTTTGTTTTTGGTGACGGGATGGGGTTTTACGAGAGGAGATGGTCGATGAGAAATGCGCATTTTGATGAATTGACAAAGTTCAATTAGAGGCTAGTTTTTTATTGCTTTAATGGCTTAGGCTTTATTGGAGGTTAAAGTAAACGACAATCGCAATACTATATTTAGATTAACAATTTACTAATAGAAAATTAAATAGTCCTTGATTAGTACGTATTACATACGTCGTCGTTTTATTATTAATGTGCAATTCACCCCTGTAGTTAGGTCATAAATAATATTAAACAATAAAACCAAACCTAACTAATTAAGTCTAAAAAAAAAAAAAAAAAATTAGAACACTCACAGTCAAAGACCAACATGACGCAATACCTCGACAAACCATCGCCAACCAAACCCCCCTAAAAAAACCATCTCAAAACCCTCTCCCACACCATCTCACCACTCATCTCCCAAACTCCAGTCCCACGCGTCAAACAAAGGGAAGAGAGAGCAAGAGCGAGATGCGCGCGCTCCACTACATACATACACACATCCACGAGGAGCCGCTCTCGCGCGCTGCGTTTGACATGATTGGCGATGTCGGCCAATGAGGCCGTCGCGCGAGTGGGCAGTGCCTCTCGCACGCCGGACAGCTCCCACCCCCGACCGAGCCGCTGCAGCTGTGCGAGCGCGCTTTTTCTTTATCGCCTCCTCGCGGATTCGACGTTTATTCAGAGACAAAGCAGGGATTATTAACGGATGGTTATTGGCAAGTTATATAGTGAGGAGGGAGATGCTAATTTTTTATTTGGTTTATGAGCGCTGATGCGAGGTGAATTATTTTTGTCGTTTAGTATATTGAATAAAAAACTTGATGAAGAAGTTTATTTTTTTCGACTTGAAAATCATCATTTCATTACACATTGTAACACGGATGTATCCACCATAAATAATCCGCACACTCCCGTCATCCTTTTTCCATCTTCCTCTTCATACCCCTCTCACCCTGGCTCACCTTCAAACCCGACTAATAAAGCCTCTCTGAAATCCATCGAGTGAATTTCGTTATTTAATGTAAATTTAATGGACGCAAGAGCGCGAGGATACACACGGCCACACAGCACACCAGACTCACATGCGCGCGTGTCCGAGTCATTAGTTACGCTCGATCAAACGTCGGAACTAAATATAGCCGAGTATAGTCCGCGCTACACGAGGCGCACAATGAAAGGCCGCATTATGGTAGCATCTGGAGGAATTTCATTAATTAGCCGGACGATTAGAGGTAAAAAATATAGGCTCGCTCGCTCCTTGCGCCATTATCCCCTGGAATTTGTTTCGCGACGAGGCCTTTTTAATCGACGATCGACGTTTGGCCTCCTTTTATTTTCATTCCGAATAAAGTGCAGCGCCGTGAGCGCGGCCGCTCGTTAAGGAATTAGTGTACGCAGCTTGGCGCAGCTGAACACCGCGCGGGATAATCGATGGAATACCTCCGTATGCGCTCTTACATCGATATGTGGGAAATTTGCTTTTTTTTCATTGTGGATTATGCAGATGCTTGATGGAGTGATTTTATTCTTTGTTTAAAGTTATGTGCAAGGAGATAGTTATTTATTAATTCATACATTATTAATGCTGATTATTAATTATCAATATTAAAACTATGAGTTTCGATGAATCTACATTTCCATCCTACTGAAAATAAACCGTTTATATAACCATCGCCCCGCACTCCACTCCCGGCGCCGTTTAAACAACGCTCGCGCATTACAAAGCTATACCCGAAACAGCAGCAGCGTGCGGCTCGAGCAAAAAGCTCAGCTCAGCATCCACGCAACTCTTTCTTTCTCTCTCAACGTTATGCCTATAGTGATTTACGAGAGGGAGCCTCGAATGCTCGCTGTTTGCCTTCTGCGATGTATAATTGCGCGAGCGAGCGAATTCGCGTCTTGAGGAATGATTCCGCCCGCGCGCTCTTTTTGACGCGGCGGAAAGGAAAAAAAAAAACGTGTGCGTAAACGCGAGCCTTTGAGCCGAGGAATGCCCCATAAATTCTGTCTCGGCGCGAGGGTGCATAATCGATTTTTACAGTGCGCGAGCCGGCGTAATGTGAAATTGGAATCTCGCGGCGCTAATATTCCAGGCGGGGGCCCCTTTTAGCGTGGGTGGGTTGGGGAGGTGGAGAATAAACGGGCTCTTCCGCGTTTGATGGTGAGGTTTAAGCGAGAAATGATAAATTCGGGGAATCAATTGTTTTGTTCTGCGAGGTACATAATTGTGCTTTGTGTATTTAGCTTTTAATTAGTGTTAATAAAATTTCTGATTAAATATTAAAAAATAAATGTTTACTTTTTCACAGTTAATATTTATTTATGGACACAGTTAGTTTATATTTTTATAAAATAAACTGGACTTAAAAACGAAACAAAACGAACATTTTAAAATGAATGTTTTTTAAATTATTGTTGTTTCTAGGATGTGTGGTAATATTTTAAGGATGACATGCTTTTTATAAATACTATAGTGTCGATAACAAATATATCGATATAGTAAAGAATATAATTGAACAGTAAAAAAAAATAAATCGGTAGCACATATATGGATAGTACTGGATGAAGCCTAAGAAATAAGTATTAGATATTAGTACGCAACATTTAATGCTAGACGGAGTGTCTTTATATGTAATAGGAATAAAAGTGCTAATGTAATTGCTACAGGATATGAGAAGTCAGTTTTTGAATTAAAATTTTTTTTTTAACCAGCTAACTAACGGTCTAGTCTAAACCTTTCTTTAAATAAAGGAACTTGAATATTTATAATAACGTAAAAATTCGATTCGAGTTTGTTCATGTTGTATCAAAAGATGAAAAAATTAATTTTCTGTACTATTTGATTTTGTTATTTTGTTAATACAATATTACATACTTTAAATTTCAGTTATTGTAAAGAGTAAATTAAATTGTTATAGAAATTTATTTTATTATTCTCAAAAAACATAACAATTCAGACTACTTCTACACCTCCCACTCTTCTACCACTCAAATCTCAAAAACCTTCCTACCAACAAACACATTCCCCCAAAAAACCATCCCGCGTCAAAAACGCTCGAACCCGTTAAAGCTCCCACGCACGTAGAATCCCCACAGCCACTTTTAAATGTCCTCCTCCAGCCCCGCGTAAAAAGCCTCTCTCATCCGCGCGCGTGCGTGACCGCGACGTCTCCTCGGGGCGAAAGTATCGCTCCGTACTCTCGCGCGGCCTTCCTCGGTGTCCTTGTCGTCGTCGACTTCCTCTCTCTCTCTCTCCCTCTCAGAGCACTCCTCGCAAAATTCAGCGAGATATCCCTGGAATTCGGGCCTCCTTTTCTTACACCGCTCCACTCTCTCTCTGCTGCAGCTCTCTCTCTTTTTGCTCCTCGCTCAGCACGCATTGCCCCCGCTTGCGCTTGCGCGCGCGCGAGCTTTCGCATCGTGCGAAGGAGGGGGAGGAGCGCGCGCTCGTCACTGTCTATCCGAGCAGACAGCGTGGAGCTCCGCTGCGCCGAAGTGAGTGCGTCTAATGAGGCAATAAATAAGTCGACGAGGGCCCTCTCGCATGCGCGACAACGTGTCCATCCTCATCTCTCTCTCTCGCTTGCTCCTTATAATACCCCCATTCTACCTCTCTCTCTCTCTCTCTCTGCCTTCTTCTTCTTCTTTTGCTCCTCCTCCTCGTCGTTCTTCTCTCGACGGCGATTCTTCTTCGGCGTTTCGATTCGCGTACGTATATACGCACGAGAGCGGCTTTATCTCTCGCTAAGATGCAGAGCTGCGCTGGCAGCGAGCGAGAGACGAGCAGCGGCCCGAAAACTCGAGACGTGATTTCGCGGCGTGATTGACGCGATCGCGAGGCGGGAGACGCTGCTGCAGTTGCAAGGGAATTGTATATACGTGGGAATTTAAGTAGGTTAAGCGAGGAGCGGTGAGGAGATTGTTGCTGGATGGATGCTCTAGAGTAGGGCTTTTCAGTCTTTTTGGAGTGATTTCTTGGTGAGGCGAGTTTTGGAAGGATATTTTGTTGGTTTTCATATGTTTGCCGCTCTTGCAGTGATGAGATTGTTGTTATTGTGGATTGATACACTTATAAAAGAATCTTTAAAAAGATATACAATTGTAAAGCTACTACAAACTGGAGTAATCGAAAAAATTAAGATACTTTAGAAAAAATTTTATAAAAGTTTGGTGAATTTTTAAACCAGATTTTAACTTTTCTACATACGTAGCGAAATTTCCCGTAAAGAGTATATTTATTTTTCCACTCTGTTGCAGTATTGCAATGTTTCGAAAGATTCTTTCCTCAATGCAGAAACGAAGCGTACATTAAAGTAAAAAGTAACATCCTCATTGAAACACAACTCCCCATTCCGCGAAACCAACCATCAAAATCCCAGTCGTAATCATCCAGGTACACCATAGCAAACTCTCCCA
>UELX01001153.1:39066-50053 GCA_900480035.1 Eupelmus urozonus
TTATAGAGTAGATAATTCTATACTTAAATCATTAACATTTCTTTATACAATTTAACATTTTTAGAACCTCACAACTTATCCCAACCTAACAAAAAATTCATTCAACAAACTCCCAACTTTCTCAATTAGAATCCCATTCATCCGCCAACAATCACCTCACTTCGCCAAAAACCCATAAAAATTCCCATGAAAAGCGCGACTCGGGGCCCCTCCATCCACCTCTCTCTCTCTCTCTCTCTCTCTCTCTCTCTCTCTCTCTCTCTCGGGACATCGACACTCTGAATGGGTATTAGAGGCGTGTTTTTTTTTCTCCCCGCCAGCGCCGCGGGCCTCTCTATTCCCAACTTCCTTTTTCGGGAGCCCTCGAAAAAGGACAGAGGAGAATGGGAGAAGTGGACAATGCGCCTCGAGCGCGCGCAGATTACAGGGCGCGCGCTGGACAGCGGCGATTATGGCACGAGCTGATCGCTTCATTTTGACGCACGCACGAACATTTTGCCGGATTGTTCGGGCCGATGGTTTAGACAGTTTTGAATATATTACGCTGCAAGTGGGACCTATTCGTATGAATTATGAATTCGTACATACCGAAGTGAAAATTAATTTGTATTTAATAACTGTCAAGAACAAATTTACAACAAAGCTGCTCTCGCATAAGTCCAGCGATAAATCGAGCAACCGCTCTCGTACCACCCATAAACAGCCAAACCAGCGTCCCTCTCACCGTCTTATAATTCAGAACGAAAAAGGCCCCAAAGAATCAGCCAAGATTAGCCACGGAAACCTAACTCACCTCCACGCATATCCACACACACACACATACTCATCCGGTCGATCCCCGCTGCGGCTACAGGTCGCTAACCGCTCTCTCTCCTCTCTCTTATCTCGACCGGATTAAGAGGTAGCGGGAATAAATTTTAATTTGGCCTCCTCCGAAAATTCTTCTCTCCTCTTGCGAAGCGCCTTCTCCCCGAGCTCACTTAACCGGGCTCTCTCGGGGTATTAATTCCGGCTGATCGAGCGCGACAACTAAATCGAAGACAGCGAGGGCCGCTATCAGATTGCGCGCCGCGATTTGCGCCTTTTGGTAGCCTGACAGATTGACACTGTCCGTCGGATATTAGTGGCAATATGTTCTCTTAATTGAAGCTCCCCTTCTCTCTCTTTTTTTTTAAGTCCTTCTTCTTCGTTCTCTTCCGAGGAAGAGAGCTGGATTGTAGAGGAAGTCTTGAGTTTAGTAGAGGTATATAAGGATTTGCCGGGGATGTATCGGGAGGTTCGATCGGCGTCGATCTCTGAGAGATAGTGAGATTCGATCGGGAGATCGATCGGTTAGGCTGCCTCGGGAGGGCAAATTGCGGGGGATATCGAGACTGCCGATTGCTAGGGGATCGGTACTAGACAAGATGAAGGTTACAGGTTGCTGGGTCTTATCGGAGTGTCTCGATCGCTTACGTAAAATAATTAGATTTTTAGTCCGTCGGAATTTTGTGACTTTAATTACATTCCAGACTCGCAACGAGAAGAGACCCGACCGAAAGAGTCATAAATTTTCACTTAAAAATATCAGTTTCAGGAAAACGCCCTATACCTCTCTCAACGTCTCAATACACCCCGTCCATTCACCGGATCACACATAATACACCCCCGGAGGCTGCAAAGTCACCTGCAAAGCCCCAGCAAGCTACCTGTCAAAGTCAGGCTCTCTAAAAAAAAAAAAATCTCCAGCAGCATCACGCAGCGAATATCTCAGCTAAGCCCGAAAAAACAAAGCTCGAGATCCAAGCGTGAACGTGCAAACACACACAGAAGTCGAAGCTTTCAGCGAATCCATCAACCCACACCTTACCCTCGCCTCCCTAAGCTGCAGTCCAGTTTTGACATTTCACTTCTACCGGACGCACGCGTATATATGCAGCCTTGGCTCCTCTCGCCGCGGGTCGGCTGGAAAGTCGGTAGTCACCCCGCGGCGAGCCGCCAGATTACGGTTCTCCAAAAAGGGACGACCTCGAGGCTACCTTTTCCGTTTTTCCAGCGCACGCGAGCGTTGAGTAAGCCTCACGGGGAGTAATGAGCCAAATGATCTACTACCGGCTGCCAGCGCACCGCTGGGCGAGTGAGTAAATGGGCAGAAACGTGGCCAGCGGGGGTGGAGCTTTTGTTTATCGTAAACGCGGAGCTAGTGTTTGCCAAGTGAGATCCGGGGAGATAACTGGATTTTTCGGGAGCCGTAAATCTTCGCGCCGATTTAAAGGGCTGAGAGATGGGACAATGGTGGGACGAGAGTTTTTTTTTTGGAGGAAGAGAGGGAAAAGGGAAGGAAACGCGGAGGTGACAGGTCGGAGCTGGATGTTAACGTCTAGTTTTTGAGGGCTAGGAGAGGTGAATGGAGGTCGTTAAGATTTACGTTTTATGGGAGAGCTGGGTTTTTTCTCAAAAGCCGCAGTCGATGTGATTATTACCGATGGTAGTCGGATGAAACACGTAGTTAAAGTTTAACGTTCTCGTTATTTTTTTTTTACGTCTTACTCGAGAAGCGTAAGGTATTTGGAGAAAAATATCCCTCACGGATCGCGCGAATAAAAAGCTGTCTCTAAATTAGAATAGTTTGAAAGTTTGAATTAACGACACTATAAATAAGACACATAACAATAAAATTAAAAAAGCCATTAATTAAAAATAGTCCAGCGATTTTAAAGATCCTCGAAGAAACCAGCCAGAACCACACAGTTACGTAAACTCCTTACAGCAAAAACTCTATACCTGCGCTGTCTCAGTGGGTCAGCAGCTTAGCTCTCCCCCCTCCTCTCACATAAAAATACTTCAGAAATGAAAATATCTCCTCACGTAATAACGCGACAATATATACGACTAATAACAAGCCTCGCTGCGCAGCGGATCCGGCCACCAGCGCAGCAGCTCGGCGATAAAGCCGTATAACGTATCTATAATACAGGCGCGACGACAGCGAAAGAAAAAGCTCGCTCCGAGGAGGAATATATGTTAATGCCGCTAATGGGAAATGAAATAAAGGTCCCCGGAATATAAAAAAGGCAGGTACATAAATAACCCACGGGCCAAGCGTTATTACGGAGTGAGGATCGATGACAGCTGCCTTAAGGATCCTCTCTCTCTCTCTCTCTCTCTCCTCGCTCACACTGAGAGAGACTCGGTGACGCTCGCAGCGCCGTGGGAAGTCCGGCCGTAGAGTCGATAAATATACGACTCTCGGGCCGGGGCCACCCGGTGACTACTATACGTACAAAACTCTCAGAGCTCGGGTCAGGCTACCGAGCGCGACACACTCTCTTTCACGTCGAGAAACTCTACTGTCTATAACAGCGGCACGCGCGGCTCTCCTTGCGCAAACCAGTCTGAGAGAGAGAGAGAGACTGAGGTAGGTGGCTTTTTCGGGAGATGCCGAGGTTTTTTTTTGGAGAGATCCTTTTATGCCCTGTCGATTTTTCGGATAATCGGCCGGGCGTTGAGCTTTTTATTGGGCCCGGCGATTCTCGCGAATTTAATTTAGTGCGAAACTGATTTTTGGACGGTTGGGTTGGGAGATCTTTTTTTAGGGCGCTGACGCGTGCTGGGTTTGGCGAGGGGGGTTTTTTTAATTGAGTTTCTTTATTTTTGAGATGCCGGGAATTTTGATGATTCTTATCTCGATTATTTTTTTGTTGCTTTGTTTAGAAAAGATAGAGACGTTGACGAGTAAAAATTGTTGTATTACAAAGTTTACTCAACATACTCGAAAAGCCCAATCAATTAAAACAAAAGAAAAATACTCGCCGATTAACCGAATCACACTCAAAGAATCCACCCAAATCGCAAAAGCCTCGAAAGAACCCATAAAAAAACCACCTCCTCTCCCCACCCTAAATCATCCTCGTTTCCAATATTTCCCCTTTTACGAGCCGCGGCTCGCGACGACTTTTAACAAGCCTCTCGCGCGCTCGCCTCGTTTTATAAATTTTATCTACCTCTCTCTCTCTCTCCCCATACCCTCGTCCAAAAAAATGGAAAAATTCCTCCTCGGAAATCTCGGCTACCGGCCTATCTTAATTCCCGATTGACATTTATTTATCGGCCGACGTTTAATTTTTATGGGCTAGATCCGGCCGCGATAGGTCCTCTCTCTTTTTTTTCAGGTAGTTCAGCTCCTCTGCGTGTGCGGTCCGCCTCCTTACGGCGCGTTTATGCGTCCGGCCGATCGAGGACTTTGGCATGCCCCCAGCTTAATTGAGGGTGTCTCGCGATAAGCTCGCGACGAGACCTGATTAACGATTTTCCGCGCCGTTTCGCCGTGAATTATGTGGATATGAGCGAGGGAGCTAATAGGCGAGAGGGTAAGGCTGGTAATTGTATGCGAATTTGGAGAGGGGAGGGAATTGACGTGTTGAGTGAGGGACAGTGGTGTGTCTTTTGGGTTTGTTGGGGAATGTCATTAGCCTGGGGATTACTCAATTTTATCTTGTGTGCCGTGACTATATTACGGGGATAATTTAATTAGCGTAACTGTAAACGTTACCGCTACGGGCGCGTGTTTGGAAAGTTATTTATTTGCCCGCCAGAATTTCTATGGGATCAAGGTGTGTACGTGAATTTTTCCATGTGTACTTAATAATTTAGAAGTATCCTCTTAAAACTTGTTTTATTAGCGTTACCCGTACCTAAAACTGAATGTTACTCACATCCCATAATTTACAACTATGCGATCTCAATTTATATCAAACCCCGCGCAGTCATCTAACTAGAATGTCCACACAAAAAAGCCAAAGGGTCTCATCTAACCTTAGATCCTCACGATCGGAATGTCGCGATCCTCACCTCCCGCTAAATTAATAAACACTCGTCCAGCGCGAGGCCTAATCGTATATTCATCGCTCGTTCACGAAACACAGATCCTTAGCCTCGGAGACTGCCCGTCGACTTTTTCTCCGCGTGCGGCCGGCCGGAGAAGCCACCTACCGATATATTTACGATTTATACCGAAACGTGTTAATTAACAACGTGCCCATGAGCAATCGAAATATTCGGCGCGCGCGCGCGAGCAGGAAACAACGTTGTTTTACGATCGCTCTCTCTCCTCTCTCGGCGCGATCGTATAACCTTTTCCCCTGTTGTGAGCTCCTGGCTTTTTATTATTTTATGGAATGTCGAGTGAGAGGTATAAAAGGAGCGTTAATGAAATTAACAGGGGATTTTACTTTTCGTCATTTTCGGATGGTTGTGATTGTGGTTTTTGGGAGTGGTTCTGTTTTGTTGAGGATGTTGTTTTGGATTTGTTAATATATAGAAATGACTTTGACTTTTTGAATTCCTTTTTTAGAGGAGTAGCTTTCCTTTTTATTATGCTGTTCAAGTGAAAATGGTAAAAATATTTTATTCATTTTTTAATGTACAAAACTATTAACATAAAAATTCTAATATTACTACAACACATTTTCACAATTTTAAACCATCTAGCCACAACGCATAAACACGTATACCAGAATGCACAAGGCAAACTCGCCTCCTCCCACCACAGTCCACGAATAAGTAGAAAAGCACAATCTCCTGAAAATTAGTCAAAAAATTACGCGCAAGCCAGCCATCTCCTCTCTCCACCCTACCCCTCCACTCCACTCCAAAGAAAAAAACCAAATCATCATCATCGTCCCCAAGCGCGCAGATAAGCTCCTCGGTTTAATGGATTTGTTCGATCGGTCGCGCAGCCCAAAAAGGAGAAAGCCAGCCCCGTGACGGCCGCTTGATTAGCCTCTCCTCCTTCCCCCCCTTAAACCTGCACGCGCTCGCATCATCAAGACACACGCGTCTCCTTCTCTCTCCTGCACCTGTTTGCTCATAAGTGAGCCGTCCTCTCCGGCCTTATAGAAATAAAGTCAACGGTTTACGCGTAATAAAAAAAAGAAAGAGCTCAAGCGAGCAAGGTGGTCCCCGTCGCGCGCCAGCCTCTTATCGTATAATAGAGAGAGGCTCGAAATATATATAAAATCGCTACTAAATCGGAGCTAATTATTCGGCAGTAAACTGGCGGCGAACTCGTCGGCTCGTAAACGCGCGCGCCGAAATATCTCACTTCGATCCTTATCGCCGGCTCGCGCGCCGATCCCCAATAAAATCGATAACGTACGATCGTCCGTTTCTTCTTCCTCTCTCTGCTCTCTCGGCGTGCCGATCGCGCCGTCATCTGCCACCCACTGATGATACACGATTATGGATGGCGAGCGAACGGGTTTTTTTTATGGTGGTTATGCTGAGAGTGGTTTTTTTGGAGGGGATTAGAGTGAAATTATCGAGTTGGAGTGCGATCGACAGGCGAGGTTTGAAAGGACGATGGGAATATGGTCTTTGGGTTATTGCGCTGGAAGAAAGCAATTATTAGAGCGTTTTCGCGATTCCGATCTCGCGCAATAACATGTAACAATCGTGAACGCCGGCGTATACACTTTTTATTGTCCCTCGCGTATATTGCTCTATTAAAACACTAATTCCTCATAAATTACCCGTCTCTCCGCGTAATCAGTCCGTGCATCGTGACACATCCGATCTCGAAAAAAAAAGAAGTCATCACCTACGTATATAACCTCTTTACTCGACACACCTCGGGGACGATTAGATCAAAGATAGAAGAGCAAAAAAGAGTGTGTCGCCTGCAATCTAGACCCGCATCAGACTTGCCATTATACCTCTTCGACGTAAAAATCATTTACGGCCGGTGCCTTGAAAAATCGCCGGCATTATCGTCATTACGAATATACGGCCTATATGGACTATTCCAGGAACGAACATGCGTGTGGTGCGTTTTCCGTTCGTTCCCCGAAGAGTGGCGAAAAAATTATTTTTCCAAGTGTGACTTTTCTCACTCTCCGCAACAACAAGCGCTTACACCTGTTGATTTATTTAGCCAGATATATACGGTACATTGAACGCGCTAATAGCCATAATCCAGAGCGCGGAGGTATTGAAAATATCGAATTCCCAGAGCTAGCACTAAACCTAACCTCAAATTATACAAGAATTACGCCGCTACAGCAAGAGTCTGGTTTGCAAAGCACTTCCGATTCGTGGTTAAACATCGGCCGATAATAATGCGCCATTAGCCGAAATGAAAAAGCAAAAAAGAAGCGAGCGTAACGACGCGACAATAATAATCCCATTGTTCTTAACGCGCGACTAATCGGCGCAAGCATGCACCTCCACGGGCCATTCCCATGGCGAGTACAATGGAGCTAGGGGAGAGAGAGAGCGAAAGCCTCGCGTGGCGAGGTAATTAGCAACGCCAAGCTAAGTGTGGAGCTGCCGCTGTGGGCTGGTTCTGTGTAATTTTCCGCGGGTGAAGAGCTGAGTGTTGGGATGGTTCTTATTGAACGAGACTGATTTTTTTTTGCGATTGTCCGTGTATATCGGGCGCGAAATTTTAATCGCCGAGAGAGCGGGAGAGATTAGCGGCTGATTTATAGAGGAGACGAGGACGATGGGAGGTTAAATATAGATTAAGAGGATGGCTTGGGTAAATTTGGATTGATTAAGAGTTTGCGCTGATTGTGGAAAATTCGGATTCAGTAAATTATCGGATAATATTTTATATAATACCGGTTGATATGTCACGTCTTAATTAAAGAACTCTTGTATAAATAAAAAGGTCCTAATTAGTTTACCTAATTATTAATATAATTGTGGATGATATAGTTTCTAATTAGGTCATACCTAAGGTGTAACGAAGAACTAATTGTAATATAGCTAAGGGTAGCTAAGGTCTTTAAATAATTAAATATAACTAATTTATTTTCAATTATCTCAACCTATTATTTCATTCTCCATCCCAATTTAATTAACTGCCCTGATTGTTCATTACAATTAACGAATAAGACTGCTATAATTTTATTTTTTTAATCAACAATAATAATTCTGATTTAAGAATCTAACCAATCCAATCTATGGAAAGCAAAGGCAACAGTTATAAAAGAAAGCTCTCTTACCACGCAGGATAATCTTCTTAAGCGATCTCTTGAAGGTGGTGCAGTTCCACCTGCGGTTGCGGAACTGGTACTGACACTCCCTCGTGCCGACCTGCATGCCCTTGGTGATCTGCTTGAGGAGGGCCGGCTCCTTGCGGCAAATGTCGGCGAGCTTACCCCTCAGTCGACGCGTCTTCTTGCACACGAGCATCGGGTCCATCACTAGCTGATTGCCTACGGTCCTAAATCACAAAAAATCATAAATATTAGTTAAACATAAAATGAAATATAGTATTTTAAAGACTGTTGACACCGTTAATGTATCTTTTAGCGCATTACTAAACATGTTACACTTCAGCCGGAAATCACAGCTTAATTAATTAATCCCACAAAATATCATAATCGAAATCTCCCATCAAGTCTGAAAATTGATACACCTCGTTGGTTCACGCTCGGCCGCGCGGTTTAAAGACGTATTAGCGCATTCGTTAATTTACGGAAAGCATAAATCTGGCGGGGCGCCCCGCGCTAAGCCGGCTTGCACGTATATATTTTCTCCTCCGTCGCGCTTATGCATCAAGCTTGAATCACAATTAAAATAGGCAGATTAAGCGGAGCGCCTACGGCTTGTGTGTTGTGTCTTAGCCGCGGATCCGATGCGCTCCTCGTCGCCGCGAATTTATTCGGCCGTTATTTGATTCCAAATTTATATTCGTCTTGGCAGCTTGTCAACGCGCGGCGAGCTTTCGCCGCGCTGATCTGTTTTAATTAGTCATCTCTCGTAATAGCCATTTGTTTCGGGCTTGCCGACTTGTTTGAAATGGGCGCAATTAATTTGATGATGAAATAGTTTTCGTGAGGGTATAAATAATTTATTTTTCATCGATGTCTGGGAGGAGGTTAAATTTGAGTTGGTGGCGTGGTGGTTGGATGGTAGGGAATCAAGGCTGCAATACGCTCAATTTGCGCCGTGAAGCGTTTAACCATTATAATTAACGAGTGCAAGGGAAGAGCTGAGCGGAGAGTGGCGAGGAGTATACCGCTAGCGTTTCGTTGAGATAATTAGCGAACTTGTGGTCGTTTTGTAGTATAAATCCGTTAAAAAATGTCGTGCACTCGTCATTTTGGAGGGGTAGGTGTCTCGGAGATTTATTTTAAATAAAAATTTTAAATTGGATCATTAACTGTGAAATTCGACAGATTTTATCCTTTGCTGGAAAATAAGTATTACAAGATGGTCGAACTTCCTTTTTCAATCTGAACGCATGCAAAATGTATATAACCATTTATTATTAGTGATGAAAAATTCAAAATTTTTTAACCAACCATATACCTTTAAAAATCAAAACCAAACTTCACGAATTAAGCCGATCGCAATTCTCAATTTCTCCGAAGCAGCTGAAAACCTCGCCCGCTCTAATTGACTTAATTCCCCCTCTCTCCCCTACAAACCCCGCAGCTCGGAAAAGCACGCCGAACGAGCCGGATAACCAAGATACGCGGCTGACATCGTCATTCGGCGGCCCCGGGAGATGGCATCGCCGCGGCGACGAATTCCGCGATGGAATCTCGCGAAAACAACGCTCCGGCCGAATACCGTTCGCGCGCGCGTGAGAACGTATTAAGTGCGCGAAAGCCGCTCAGAGAAAGAGAAGAAGAGAAGGGATCCTTTTTCGTTTCTTCCGCGACGCGTTCGACAGTGCTGGACGCCCTCCCCCCCTTTTTGCGAGGATCTTGGGCGGTGCGTTGGCGTTCGTCAGTGCTGATGTTAAGAGACGAGTATCTTGGGGACTGATGGACGGCCTTTTAAATCAGGGGATTGTGGATTCGGAGTGGTGAGGTGCCGGTTGGAGGATCGTTATTGGGGATATCGATTGATTTGTGTGAATGTGCGTGTACGAGTATGTTAAAGTACGCGTGGGTGTACGAATTTTTTATAAAAATTTTAGATAAAAAATTGAATAATATTTTATTTAATTGATATTTTTTTAAAATTTATTAATTAAATTTTTCTGGCCCCGGTATAATGAAAATTTTGATCAAACCCGACAACTTTTCCCGCAATCGCTAAGTGCAAAGTTTCTCTGAATTTCCCTCTCGCCGCATGATTAAAGCGCCAGCTCTCCGAATCCAGATCACAATTAAAAGCTCGCGCATAAAGCGAATCTCAATCCCACTTAATATTAATTATCCATATTAGCGAAATTGACCAGTCCGAAAAACCGGGCAAAAAGGAGGCAAACGAGCTCCTTATAAATTCCCACTTAGCGCGCTATAATTCGCCCAGCCGCGCGCGAAAATCGAGCAAAAAGAGCGCGAAGAATCCGCTCGTTTCGCGCCTCCTAAAATTAGTCAAGCGCACCGAGATCGCGCCGTATCAACGCGAGAGGCTTTTGCTCCTTTTTTCGCGGACTTTCCGAGAAATCGCGCGTATAGTTGTGTGACGCAACTCCAGCGCGTTGGGCTGTAACGGACGCATTTGTCATACGCGCTAGAGCAAATTTAGGGAGTGAGAGAGGAGGCTGAGAAGTCATGGAGAGGAAATGAAGTGGAACAGAGGCTTGGGGTGTATTTTGGGAGAGTTTGCTATGGTGCACCTGGATGATTTCGCCTGGGATTTTGATGGTTGGTTTCGCGGAATGGGGAGTTGTTTTTTAATGAGGATGTTACTTTTTACTTTAATGTACGCTTCGTTTTTGCATTGATTAAAGAATCTTTCGAAACGTTGCAATACTGCAACAGAGTGGAAAAATAAATGTACTCTTTACGGGAAATTTCGCTACGTATGTAGAAAAATTTAAAACTGGTTTAAAAATTTACCAAACTTTTATAAAAGTATCTTAATTTTTTCGATTCTCCAGTTTTTAGTAGCTTTACAATCCAGAATTGTATATTTTTTTAAAGATTATTTTACAAGTGTATCAATCCACAATAACAACAATCTCATCACTGTAAGAGCGGCAAACATATGAAAACCAACAAAATATTCTTCCAAAACTCGCCTCAGCAAGAAATCACCCCAA